>PVJL010003701.1:0-149697 GCA_004026885.1 Lyroderma lyra | reverse complement strand
CCACGAGACAGGCTTGGCAACGATGCACACGTAATGAAGACGATACAAGGAAAGCCTGAGCACAACACCTGACGAAGGGCAGCTAATTGGCTATCATCATCCTTATTAAATGTCCTAAGAATAAAAACAAAAGCCTGAGATGAATACGCAGTAGATGTGATCCATTTTCCAGAAGCGTCTCTGCCAGTCTGCCCCAGTGGGCCGCGTGCACAGCCCTTGTCAGGTTCCCCCTCGTGCAGGGTTATCCCGGGCTGAGGGAGGCGCCCGCCCGAGAGCCCCCTCGGGCCGCGCCTGATCGCCCCCGGCATGCAGGCCTCCCACACGCAGCCCAGGACACTCAGCCTCTGGGAAGCCCGTGGCCTCCGAAGGCTTGATTTTCCTCCCCCACGTTCCGTGGACATGAGCTTAAATTCCAGAGTAAAGGACACTAAGGAGACACGACACCGTAACGCGGCACCTGTCTGATTTCAGCGGCCGTGTCGTGGGGACGTGGGCGAAGGCCTTTGCTCGTACTGACGCACACGGAAGGGTCTGGGGCCGACGGGCAGCACGTCAGCTTATCTCACACGGTTCAGAGGGAAAATGTTCTTTGTACTTTACTTGCGACTTGTTTATAAGTTTGAGATGATTTTGACACTTATAAAAGTAATTATTAAAAAGAAAATCATGCTCTCTCCTGCATCTGTCTCTCACTGCTTTTGTTGCAGAAAGTGAATTTCCTCTCAGCAGCAAATGGGGTCCGGGGTTCAAATCCTGATCTGTCGTTTACTAGGTTTGTGACGTCACACAGACGTAACCTCCCTGACCACCCTCAGCCCTCCCACCACCACTCCCACCCCCGTCTCCTCATCCATGAAAGTACTTGCTTCAGTTTGGGGACTTTGGATTTGGGGAGAGTTTTATTTTTAAATGGAGTCAAACGAGGTCGTGCATATAGGAGTTAGCACCCTGTCTGGCTTAGGGTGGATGGTCTATAAACTGCTACCTAAAGGACAGGATGGCAAACGTAACTTTCTCTTACCTGTCCCTTCTCTTGGGTGCAGTGGAGGACCCCGTGATGTCTCGGTTTTTGCATTGTTTCACCCAGCCTGGAACTGGATTCTTGCCATCTCGGCATTTCTGGTTCATTCTGGGAGCGAGGGGGACACTTGCTCAGCTGGCTCAGCTTTCTGGACCCCGGCATGCAGGCCTCCCACACGCAGCCCAGGATACTCCAGCATCACCTCTAGGAGCTTCGAGTCCTTTTAGGAAAGATGCAGGAAGCCAAGCATTGCTTGAGTAACACCAGATACCACCTTTGCTCCTGGCCCTCTCTTGCAGAAGGAAAGGATATCCTTGGCTCCTCCTTCCTGTGTGGGGGGGATGGTGGGGGGCCGTACGGAGCCATCAGTTGCTGGTACATGTGTTCTGTGAGTACGTATACAAGGTGTGATCAAAACACAGGATGAATGTTTAAATTTTTAAAAACTACAGTCCAACGGCCATGAATCCCCCTCACAATCCTCCCCCTCGCTTCGAGCACACGTCTCCCACCGTTCCCCCCACTCCGGAAGCAGCTCTGCAAGTCCCCCTTCGTGAGTGTCTTCAGATGCGCTGTCATGGCTGCCTCGGTGTCCTGAATCGATCTGAAACGCTTACCTTTCACGATCATTTTGACTTTAGGGAAGAGCCAGAAGTCACACGGTGCCACATCCGGTGAACAAGGTGGATGAGGACACATCGTAATGTTTTTATTGGACAGAAATTGCCACACCAGAAGCGATGTGTGACACGGAGTGTTGTCATCATGGAGGATGAAACCGTTCGCCCCTTTCTCAGGCCGTTTCGTACGCACGTAGTTTCTTAAATGCTCTAATCAGCCCTTAAAAGTGCAGCGTGTCCTCACCCACCTCGTTCACCGGAGCTGGCACCGTGACTTCTGGCTCTTCCCCAAAGGCGAAAGGACCGTGAAAGGTAAACGTCTTGAATCGATTCAGGACAACGAGGCAGCCATGACAGAGCAACTAAAGACACTCATGAAAGGGGACTTCCAGAACCGCTTCCGGAGTGGCGGGAACGGTGGGGGACGTGTGTTCGAAGCCGGGGGAGGGCACGTTGTGGGGGATGAATGGCCGTGTGGCTTTTCCTGTAATCAATTTCATGTAAACACTCACCGTGTTTTTTATCACACCTCGTACCTCTGAGGCCACAAGGCCGAAGCTTTCCTGCAGAAGGGCCACGGACAGAAAAGCCTTCCCTTTTTGAGGGCTCAGAGACACAGGTGAGTGATCGATCACCTGGGCCCCGGTAGGGAGCCGATGTGGGACATCGGTCCATGTGTCCTACTGCACCGGACCAAAGGCGTCCGGAGCAAGACCGGGGAGGCCAGAGGAGGCTCTGGGGCGCCGCGTTCTGTAGAGCCAGCTCCTGGAGGGACGGGGCGGAAGGCCGCTCCCACCGGCAGCACAGGGCGAGCTCGGCTGGGTTTGGAGCAGAGAGCAGGGCCCGCTGCTCAGCGTGCTTTTCCACGTGTCCCGTGTAGGCCTCGCAGCCCCGCGCGGTTATGGTGATGGAGGTGCAGGGGTGAGTGACTTGCTCAAGCTCTCACGGCTCCCGCAGCTGGGATGCACAGCCTCCCCTTCTTCCTGCGGCCTCGTGCTGCCTCCTGGAGGCCACCGCGGGCAGCCTCGCAGGCACGCAGGAACGGGAGAGGGCATCCCGGGAGGGGCGAACGGGGGCTGGGTGGGCAGGGGAGGAAAAAGTAGATAGTCGGTAACAACTGAGTCATTGGAAGAGAATGAAAGATACACCAGAGCGATTTGGGGGGCACAGGGGTGCCTTGCTACGGGGAAAGCCCGCATGCGGAAGGCTGACCAGCTCTCCAACCACAGCCCGCTGGGGCTCCACGTGTGCTAACTTCTTTCAGCTCTGAGCTCTGAAACCTCTGCAAACAACTGCTCCAGCTTCGAGAGTGTCCCTGCCTCTCCCCCACCCCCTGGAGACGTGGCCCACGGCACCAGCTGCTCCTCCCGCCCGCCTCTGAGCCCTGTGGTCCCCTGGCCATGTCGCTATGCACTGTGGAATTGTATGCCTGAAACCTATGTAATCCTTGCTAACAGATGTCACCCCAATAAGTCTAACAATAAAAATGAATTAAAAAAAAAAAAAAAAAAAAAGAAATACTTAGGGAATGACATTTTTACCAGGCCTGCTCCTCCCCCACTCCTGCCATCCACACTCCTTGCCCCCCTTAAAAAGGAGAGTCCTAGGAGAGGAGGCTAGGGTCTTTGTCATCTCTGTAGTCCCAGGGCTTGTTACAGGACACACCTGCCACATGGAATAGCCAATACATTTGTTACCTAAGTTAGTAAAAGTTTTCACCCTACCTGATAGGCAAGCTCTCAGGACACACACTTCTCTCAGTCGGTCAGACTCTTGGGGCCTCCTGGTCCCTCAGAACTGAATATGCAAATGTAGGTGTGAGAGGACTCGCTCTTGCGTCTCCCTAGCGCCTCCCCAGCCGGGTCAGCTAGCTCTGGGGACGGGGACAGGTCCCTTCCTGGCACTGGGGAACTACAGGAAAGCAAGATCACTACACCTCATGGCCCACCCTTCTTGTCCCCTCCGGCTGCAACTGTTACTTCCATTCTTCTATGATTAGAAAACCTCTGGAGTTTGGGTATGAGCAACTACCAAATATGTGGTCATTGTTGGCTGAGCGCTAACCCCCTGCGGCTCCCCGAGTGGGAATCACAGCAACAGCACACAGGGCCGTGCTCGGGGCAGCGCTGCGTTTTCATTCTGCATTGCATTCCTCAGACATTTGGGGAGGGGGCCTGTGCTGACCTCCCCACTTTGGGACAGGCTTCCTTGCTGGGTAAGTCTATGGGAAAATTCCTCTTCCCCGGGAGGGGAATGTGACCTGTGACTGGGCGTCCATTACAGCCAGGGGCTGTGGGTGCACCTGCACGGCCTCCCTCCCTCAGAGCAACGAGAATCCCGCCTCCGCAAGTCCCCCCACCCCCACTGCGCTCAGGCTCCACAGAACATCTGGGCCGGCTCCTAGCGGCCACTGCTGAGGGCCTGCGCACCTGCATGTGATTAGGGCTCCCACAGCCTCACGGTCGGTGGCTGCAAGCTGGTGACACGTTGCAGTGGACGGGTTTCTCCCCGTCACTGTGCCTCCTGTGCAGAAGAGCATCCGTGACCAGGCCAGGCAGCCCCACCCTGGGCGGGGCTCATCTTCGCCTCGTCGTCCTGCTTCCAAGTGAGCAGGTGTCGGGCATCGGGGCATACCAGGGCCATGGGGCACCATCAGCCTCGGCAGGGCCTTCTACACGTGCTCTCGTCGGTGTGGGAAATAGGATAAAATTTTAAATGCCAGCCCTGGCTTTCCTTTCTCTCTGTAACTCCCCCTTGTGCACCGGATGTGTAATCCGCTCAGCGTAGAGTCCTGGAGTGGGTCACGTGCACACGAAAGCTAGGAAAATGCAGAGCCGACCAGGGATTGTTATACGCCAAGCATGGCAGGACTTCACGCCTTTCTACACTTACTGTAGCCACCAAACGAGTTAGTTGAAAAGTGAACATAATTTTTCTTCCGAAGAAAGAGCCTTCTTTATTTAGTAGTAGGAATTAAGCAGCAAGAAGGGAGCAGACTGCCTGGATCTGCCTTCCCGGTGACCCCGGGGACTGGCATTCAGGCACTGCGGGACACGGGGGGACAGTGGGGGTGTGCCGCCATCGCTGCGAAAAGCTGGGTCACACAGGCCCGATCCATGTGCCAGAGCAGGTGACCCTGGGAACAAGTCACGGTGAGGGCTGGTCCCTGTCAGCTACACATTCTGTCGCTAATCCTCCCCCGGTGTGCGGGCGGGCAGCGGTAGGCTGTGTGGTGGGCTGTCCCCCAGGGGCCTGTGTCACTGAGCCGGGGCCTTCGGACACGTCTGGAAGAGAACCGCGCAGCAGGGCCCTGCCGGTGCCGAAGCGAAGTCACCAGCCTCGCGGAGGAAGCTGCCCCCTGGCTTTCAGGGGCCCGGCTGTGCTTCCCGAGGGCGACAGGCCCCGCGGCAGCCTGCTGCGTGGGAAACGGAAACCTTGCAAACCGCACCGTACCGCAGTGACAATGTGCTCACGCATTACAAGTGACTGCTCATTTTCCAAAGAGAAAATGCTTTCCACTGCGACTGGGCATCCTGTCCCCTAAACCCAAGCTCGACTCTTCCACCTTCCTGGGCAGTGGCGGCCTGCAGTGTGGGCTGCACAGTGTCCTATGCCGTGTCACACCGGTCACCGAGCCCCAAGGAGCAGCAGCGACAGGCCCGAGGCCCCCACCCTGGTGGACAGGTCGACAACACAGCCGGAAGTGCTTTCAGGGGGCGGGGTCAGCTTCAGGGGGTGTGGTCAGCGTATAAACTCATTGGCCCGAGGCCGAGGCGCCACCTTTGCACAGCCACGGCTCAGCCCACGTGGCTGACGTCTGTTCTCCATCTAACACACAAAGGTCAAAGCAGTTCTCCAAATAGCAGTCAGGAGCCATTGTTATCAATAAAATATTTAATCAACTTATCTGTACAAAATATTTAAATGGCTAATGAAGAGTATACAAGTACGTTTAACAAATATATACTGCTATATAATTGTCAAGAAAAATAGAGATTGCTGTTTTACAGTTCATTTACATTTCAATATGTACAATCTATTTAAACTTGAGAATACATATACAGCATGGATTTGAACCTGCCCTTGAAGAGCTCCCTGCTAGCTGGCCTGGGCGCTGGCAGCATTCAGGACGTCAGCTCCTGCTGCCCAGAGAGCCAGACTGGGTAGCAGGGAGAAGGTCCATCTCCAGCCCCCAAGCCTCCGCGTTCTGCTCTGGCCAAACCAGTTCTGGAAGACTGCCGACAGAGGAGATTTCGGCGTGCGTTAAATGAGCCTTTGAAAACCTCACCCCCTTCCCCATCTTACTCCTCAGCCAACCTGAGAGTCAATGCGTGTCACTGCAAAATGGAAAGGACTTCTAACCATCCCTCCAAGAAAATAATTCCTTTTGTCTGTCGCTGCTGCGGGAACGGTGTGTGATTGACTGGGATGGCAATACTGTCACTTTGAGTTGTGCCCATTTCCGTAAAACCACAGCTCTGGAGTCAGAGTGCATGCGCTCGTTAAGGGGCAGGGCGGCCATCACGTCCAAGGCCGCTGCCCACCCCGGGCCGCGTAAACGGCCCCGAGCTGCAAGCCGGGGCGCGTGTTCTGCAGAAACCTTCGCGGTGAGAAGAGCTGCCGCTTTACAGATTTAAAAGAAATACCAAACTACTCAGAATTCCTGGTCGTCTGCTGAAGGGCGAGCGGCAGTCAGCACGTTAATCCTTGTAAAAAATGCATTAACTTGTCATTTAGGGTGAAATACTTCCAGCTAAAGGGCCTAAAGTCACTCAGTTAGGATCCTCTGTCACAGCAAACATGAGAGCAGTTTGCAGCACAGTATAAAGTGAAATAGAAACAAAAATGACTCCAAGGATGCTCGTGTTCATTCTGTGCTACATCCAAGGTGGAGCACGCCAGAGAACTTCCCCTTCCCAGAGCTTCTTCCTGGCTTGGAGTGTTTCCCAGCCAGAAAACATGTTTACCCCGAGCTTGGTTTCTTCCTGAACCGTGTTCATCATTTACTGAACAGAGTGCCGAATGGCTGACTTTGCTATGGCTCTGACAGGTCCTGGCCCGGAAATGCAGGTCGCAGAGAAATGCTCCTAACCCCTGCTCCTGGGCACGCCCCTTCCTCAAGCCCACCTGCCGCAGCCTCGAGCCACCGGGGAGACTCGGACATGCGTGGCTTTTCCTGCCCTTAGTCTTCCGTCACTCAGAGACAAACGTGCAGACAAGGGAAGGCACACCTTTTCACTGCTTCTCACCCCACTCAAAAATCCAGGCTGGGGTTGCACACGTGTGAGGGGTCTCAGAGAAGCCAGGCTTACGGGGAAGGGTATGTAAGACAGGTACAAACTGCATGCAGCTGCCCGAGCCTCCAGCTCGCAGGCCCGGAAGCAGTCCTCCCAGCCCGCAGCCCTGGGAGTGTCCTCAGGGGAAGTTTAGCCCCTGTGCCTTGGATTGGTGTGTTTACCTCCAACTCAGCGAGACTCCTCTGAACAAGCCTTTGGGAGTCTGGTTTGCATCAGCCATGAGCACACCTTGGCCCCACAAGGCTCAGCTGAGGTTCTAGATCCTGTCAGCCAGGTGCCTGAGCAGGGTGTAGGCCTGGAACAGGCACCATGTCACCTTCTAGAAACAGCCACTGGGTGTGGTTGTTGCCAGCACTGGTCAGATGGAACAGCACAGAGAAGATTCTGCAAAGAAGACAACGCCTGGCCCTCCTGCCTGGCCAAATCCCCAGCCACCCCAGCACCACAGTCCTGTTTGCCGGCAGCTCAGAAGGTGGTGACACAAATGCACCAGCAAAACAGCTGGCCACCTCCAGGAAGGTCTGTGCCGAGGAGTCAACCTTCGGAAGCTCTTCCTTGTTTTTCTAGACAACTTATTTCACACCCCATGACTGTCTTAGAAAAGGGATAAAACGTTTCTAACAGAGTGCAAACAAAGCTGTACGCGAGCACACAAAGCTGTCCTGCCACACACTCACCTGGCTGCCGAAGCACCTCTCAGGGTGTCTGTGATCTCTCCCACTGGAGGGGAATGCGTGTGACAGAAACTGGCCCTTTCTTCTGCCAACACAGTGCACACAATGCACGGAGGGGCCTGCCCAGCTGCAGGAGGGAGCGGACCCTCACCCACTAGCTGTGTTTGCACACCACAATGACAATCAGCATGATCTGAAACGTAAACCGATCTCCAATGGCCTCACACTCTGACTCCCTCCTCACATCCTGGGTTGCTCTGCTGTCGCTGCTTCTGCCACCATGACCCCAACTTTGCCCAGCCAGAAGGTTCCTGTACAGGTGATGGCAGGGTGGGTGGGGAGGACCCAAGCTCTGGTGAAGCTGTCTGGTGAGCAGAGAGCCTGCCTGGATGAATGGCCAACTTCCAAAGCTTCCTGCAGCCACATCCACGAGAGGCTCTCCGCAGATGGGGAGTGCGGGCCCCTGCAGAGAGCGGGCTCCTCTCACCTAGAGCCCCCTTGGGAGTTAACTGTGTGCAGCTCAAAATTCTGGGCACAGATTAAAGTCCAGAACGGCACATAGGGAGGAGACTGCTCCGGCCTAAACGGCCAGATGCTCCAGGTATGAAAGGCCGAGCTGTCTGAGAAATTAGAAATAACATATTTTTGATGCCCCACTTCTAGTGTTTCTGAATGTTAAAGCCTGCCACCATCTCTGGGCCATGTGAAAGAAGAGAAAGTCACTCTTCGATGCCTGTCCCTGGTTTACTCCCCTGACAAGCTGGGCAGACATAGCCGTGGCCATGAGGTGGCTGAGCAGGGGTGGGGACCTGCTGGGGGCCTGGTGGCACAGTCCATGCTTAGCCTGGCTTGCCTCATCCAGGGGCTCAGGGACAGTCCCAAGTCCCTGTCTGGGCTGCCAGCAAGGCACAGCCTTTTCTTTCCTCTGCTGCCCACACAGAGGCACCTGCAGCAGGTAGGGGCCTGCCCAGGACTCGGTAGCAGAACCACCTCAGCCCTATGGAACTCGAGCTGGGGTGGCAGTGCCCCTCAGGCGGACACAGGAAAGGTTGTGGCTTCAGTGAGCTGAGTCCCAACCACGCCTGAGGTCCTGGGACTGCCCCGGGTGGAAATCAAAGCGACATCCATGAAGCACCCACAGAGACTCAGAGTATAATGGACACACATGTACACACCGGCAAGAGCTGCGACACTGGAGAGTGGTGGCTCTGAGACAGGGACCGGGAGGGGACATTTTCCAAGTGCAGTCTCATTTGCTTACCTTTGAACTGTGTGGCAGGCTTTTGGACAAAACGCAATACCAGAACCATGGGACAAGAGAGCTCCTCAAGTTACAGGGGCAGAAGTCAAAGCTCCAGGCCAGGAGCTGACTGCCCACGACTTGCCTAGACTGCTCAGGGGGTGCCTTGGGGAGCTCTGAGGCAGGGTCTGGGGGCTGTGCAGGGGCAGTTCATCCCTGGCCATGCAGAAGCCCACCGTGGGCTCAGACAGCCCGCAGAGGGATGCAGTTACTCCCTGCTCACTCCCACCTTTTCTGCCTGCTGGGTTCGCTCCTCCCCGGACCCTCTTTCCTTCCCAATGCACAGGTTTTCTGAGAGGGCACAGCAGGCCCTTGGCTCCCTCTGACAGACTGACCGCTGCTTCCCCGAGCCTCAGCCCTCCTGGCCCACCGGGCGCCCCACCCCCACCTCCCGCGGCACCCGGGCCCGAGGCCCACGGAGAGGACCCTGCTTCCCAGGCCTAGGAAAGCTTCTACATGCCACAGGCACGCTCTCACGAGAATCAGCAAGGCCCTGATGACGTCTGGGGCCCAGAAACGGCTGTTGTGCTTTCTTTTCCCCTCACTGGATTGTCTGGAGGCCAGATTCAAGCAAGAGAAGAGTCGGACTCTTTCTGTGCACAAGCTGCTCTTAGACAGAATTCTTCTCCCCGCTTTCAGAAGAAAAGCAGTCTCCAGTCCCCAGTTATTTCCGGCGATGAGTGTGAATGGAACTGCGAACAGGATAAATGATTTGCAGGGCTTGAATTCTACTCCGACTACATGCACAGGGTGGTCAGCCCTCTCTCGCACACGGAGCGCTCCTGCCGGCACCTCCACAAGACTGTCCTGTGAGAAGGCACCGCGCTGGGTGTGAGGGGCTTGACGCCACTGCCACAAATCCGCACATCTTCTCTTTGCCACGCCACTTTGCAATAAAATGTCAGGACCGTAGGGGAGCACGTATGCAATGAATGGCCATCACTCAAGCCTGCTTTGCCAAGCGAAGAGGACAAACGCGCAGCCCTCTCCGGAGGTCCCAGCCCAGCTGCTTGGGAAGCCCAAACTCCACCAGGGGAGCATCTGGGCAGCAGTGGGCATGCACCTGGCTGTGTAGGGGGCCTCCCTTAAGACCGAAGTCTGGCTTCCAGCAACAGTGGCCAAACTGTCTTGGTGTTTGGCAGACCCAGCACCAGCACCCCGCGGGCCCCATCAAGCCTGCCCTGTGCTCCCCAAGCTGGGATGCCAAACACCCCTCTCTAGCAAGGAGAGTGGTTCAAATGATCTCAGCTGGCAGTCCATGAATCTCCCCCCAAAAGTGGCAACTTCTATTTACTTCAGGAAGAATCCTCTGGTGACTCAGGAGGCGGGTGGTGGTGGGCGGGGACTGCCTTCACGTGTCCTGTCCAGCAGCCAGCTTGGCCATCCCCATCCGTGGGGACTGCAGCCCCACCCGGTGACTCGGCCCCGCCCCCACTGCCTAGAAGACAGCCGACCTAGTGTGCTGGCAGAAGCCTTTCTCCACACCTTGACAAAGCTAGTCTCACCACATCCCAGCAGCCCAAACCTGCCTGCCTCCACAGGGGGGTGGCCCTTCTGCTGTCATTTTTAGAAAGTGAAACACATCCTCTCCACTTACCTCCTTTGAACTCAGAGGGCTGAGCAGAGTCAGAGGGGGAATAGGTGGTCGCTGGTGGGTACATGCAGCTCCAGAGGACATGCAAGAGGCAACCCTGTTGTTTGGTTAGCAAAGCAGACACTGAAGGCATCAGGGCCACTGAAGGAACTGTCACTGGCCAAAGACAACGCCTTCCACCCCCCCATACACACACACACCCACCCACCCTGGGTGCAGCCTGGACTCAAGGTACAGGGAGACCTACTCTTATATTGCTTGTGTCTTGGTAGAAGGAGGTCATTAGAAGGAAGTGAAAAAAAATGGAGACTTCTTTTCCTGCCATAGAAAGCTCAGGCCAAATCAGGATCTTCCTTCCCCGACCCCCCCAAAATTGTTCTTTCACTAAAAAAGTATCAAAATGGTTGCTTTTGTCCAAAGATATTAAATACCTTAGAATATCTTCCAAATAATATTTAACTATAGTTTTTCATTAACTCCTTTTCTAAAACTTCTAATACTACAACTTTTATTCTTAGTTATGACACGTATTGGAGCAATCACCATGCAATTGTTATTAAAATCATAGTTTTTAAAGAAGAGAGAGAGGCTTCTCGGTCAAAATTCCTAAGCGTCAGGGGACCGTCTTGGCCCGGCCACTGGAATTGGAGGGAGGTGTACCATTACAGCCACTGTGGGGTTGTTTTGTTTTAACCTGAAGAGACTTGCATTTTCTGGTTATTTATAACTGCCCACGTAGCCACAGCATATAAATTCACTTTATAAATGTGTTTTCTTTTCTTTTGGGGGAATTTTACAGAATAAAAAGGACTCAGGTGGGGCCCTTAAATAAATTAGCTGTATCTAAATCCTTCCTCTCTCTCTCTCTCTCTCTCTCTCTCTCTCTCTCTCGGAATTAAAATTTGTATCACTGGTTCTGCATCTCAGCATCCCACACAAGGTGGGCAGCATGAATGCCTCTCAGGGACCCTAAAGGAGAACACCCAGCACAGCCTTAAACAGGAGCACCCGGGAGAGCTGCTGGGTTTTCCAAAGAAGCTCTCGGAGCCCCAGACAGGTGGACCCCAACTTACTCCTCTGCCTTCACGCAACCATTAATACAGGCCACAAAGGACTGCCAGACAGAAATGAACCAAACACAGCTGTGAAGGCTGCCATGCTGCAGAGCCCTTTCACATGGACAGACAATCCTTCCATCGACAAGACTCCTTGAGGCAAAATGCAGGGACCGGGAGATGAGCAGTCCACCTCTGCTCCCCCATGCTGAGGCCGGGCCCTTCAGAAGGGGCCACAAGCTGCCAATGCCCCTGGACCCAACAGGAGGGGAGGGGCGGACCCTCTCCTGCTCTGCTCCCCTGGGCTGTGGGGAGTTGAAAACTCACAAAAGCACTTTTGTGTGGCTTCACTTCCCGTTGCTTTCACACTGCCAAAAACTACAGCAACAACACAGTGAACGCGTGTAAAAGCCGACACAGGCTTGATAGCTAAGCACAAGCACATGTGGGCCCGCTCGGAGTATGTGCCATTGGAGACAGAGTCCCCTGCAGGAGCCCGCCCTGGACGCCTCCCTGCCTCTTTCAAGCTCTAAGAACTTCTTAGGGCAGCTCCTTAGGAAAACCTCCTGGCAGGGCTCTGGGAAGAGCACTAGCTCTCCCCGCTGTCCCCCATTCCCAGCCACTGCACTTTCTCCTGATGACCTCCAGGCACTGGCACCCGAGGGCGGCCTCGCTTAGCAGCTTCTGAACCTGACAGATGCACCCCACCCCCAGTTTCATGTCGTATCAGACTGGCAGTTTAAAACCTCTCCCCCATTTCACTGCCCCCCCAAAAGAAAAATATTTTTCCACTTTCTAGATCATTGCTAATTAGAACTGATTTTTTACAAGGGCAGGGGTGCTGACCTTTGCAGAGATCTGGGAAGCTCCACAATGCATTCTTTCTGACAAATGTTCTCTTTCAAAACTGAGGGGCCTGGTCAATTTTAAGAGTCAAAGAAAAGATAAGCCTTTTGCAGAGGTTCCTTCTCAGAGTCAATGGACTCCGTGCAACACAAACCTTCAGAAGGGGTATGACAGCCCTTCCGACCGTCCCAGGATGCCTCAGCCACCCAGCCGGGGGAGCCCACACTCCGCCAGAAACCAAAAGGGGTCCGATAACACTCACCCATGCTGGACCCCCCCAATTCCCTAACCCAGATGTAGTGCCAGATGTAGTGCCTGTTGCGACATTAATACGAACACTGTCCTCTCCCCCAAAGGGGTTAGCGGGCGCAGCGGTGACGTGTTTGCAGAGTGCACATGGCTGTGACAGTCGGTAGTGTCAGCTCATCTCTTCCCAGGGCGTTCGGATGCAGTCCACGGCAAACGTGTGCAAAAGTGTGATGGTGGTGTCAGCGCTCTCCCCCCGCGGTGCTGGCGCGGGGCCAGGAGGCGACCGCCGCACCAACGCTTGGTGACAAGCCCGGCCCGCAGCTCCTCCTCAGCAGGGGATGCTCGGCGGCGGCGCGGCGGCCCGCTCCCAGGCCCGGCCCGGCCCGCATGCTACCTGCAGCCGCACGCCTCCACCACCATGTCCTCGTACTGCTTGTAGACCACGTTATTGGCGGCGTCGATGTACAGGATGCTGATGGGGCTGAGGCGCGCGGGCACGCAGCAGGAGGCCGGCGCCGCGTCGGGCGCCATGGAGTTGAGCAGCGTCTGAATGATGGCGTGGTTAGTGGGCTCAAGGTGCGAGCGCAGCGGGAAGTCGCAAACGCCCTCGCAGTGGTACGCCTCGTAGTCCAGTGGCGCGATGATCCAGTCGTCCCAGCCCAGCTCCTTAAAGTCCACGTGCAGCGGCTTACGGCTGCAGCGGCTCCGGCCCCTGCGCCCGTGGCCCCGGCCCGCGCCCCCGCCGCTGCCCTGCGCCGCCCGAGCCCCGGCCAACGCTGTCCGCCGCCGCCTGCGACCGCTGATGACCACCTTTGGGGACCACGGGCCAGGGCCCGGGTCGGGCGGCGGCTCCGCGGCCAGCGCGGCCCCGAGCGTGCGGGCCTGGGCGCGGATCTCCCGAAACAGGCTCTCCTTCCTGTGCGTCTGGGAGGAGACGACCAGCAGCGCGCGTTCCTCCGCCGCCGCGCCACCTCGGGAGCTCGAGCCAAAGCCCAGCAGCCTCAGTGCCAGCGGAGCCCGCGCCGGCCCAGCCACGGCGCGCAGCCGCAGGCAGAACCCGCGGGAGGCGCGAGGCTCGCGGCGGTGGCGCCGCACGGCATCCGCTACGTCGAACACCTCCCAGCGCGCCGCTGCCAGGTGCCCCGCAGCCCCCGAGTGCAGCAGGCGCGGCGCGCTGGCGGCGCCGGCGCACGTGGACAGCAGCAGCAACGGCGGGGGCACCGCGCCGCCGTCCGGGCCCGGCTCCGGAGACTCGCGGCGCAGCACGCGCAGCTCCGCGCCTACCACCTCGTCCGCGTCGGAAAGGCTGGACAAGTCGAACAGGAAGCTCTGACCGCTCTCGGCTGCCGATTCATCTGCAGGGGACGGGCAAAGGGAGAGAGAGAAAGAGCCCAGTGAGGACTAAGTCTGCACACGCGGCCGCGGGACCCCCTAACTGCAAATGGCCGGACCGGGTTGCTGGACGAAGGACCCCTTGGAGCCCGCGCCGGCCTGCGCGTCTCGGCCCCAGCCAGACAGCTCTCATCCTGGTCCAAAACAAAGGGAGCCTTTGCCCCGACCATCCGGGCCAGAGCTTTGGTTCATAGAGCCAGAAGTCCCTCCACCGCCACAACCCACGGACATGCACTTGTCCCTGAGCCGCGGGGCCAGGGAAGCACATCCCCGCAGCCTAGACCAAGACCAAGACCAAGGCCACTACAGTTCTGCCTGCCCCAGGGCCCCAGGTCTGCGGGGACTAGGTCCGGACCAGACTGTCGGCCTGCGGTGGGGAGGAGGCCCCGTGGGCGCATCAGAAGTTGTGCGCCCCTTCCAAAGCTCGGAGGCCAGGCCGACTGTTTGCCCGAGGTCCCGCGCTATACGGGGCTGCCTACGACTGTCCTGTTGAGTCCCCAGGACAGCCGGGGAGTCCGTAGGAAACGGATAATTTTTGTCCTCTGGGAACCCCTTCTGCTCCCTCTCCTCCCCAACCCAGCCTGGACATTCCGGCCGGCCATGGGCTCCCTGGGGCCCTGCGCTTCGTCCAGAAGGGGAACGTGTCAACAGGGTTCTAGAGACCCTCGAATGCGTCCAGCCCCCTTGCTTTGCCGAGGGGAACTGAGACCCAGGTAGGGGCCAGACTCAGCCCAAGGTCTCAGAGCGATGAGCGCTCTGGTGGCTAACTGAACTGGGGACACAGCTTCTCCCAGGGTTCAGTCGACCTCCGATGGAGGGGGAAATGCGGCAAAGGAGCCCGGAGACTTTATCAGAAGGGGTTGTGGCAGCGGTGACTGTCTTGCTGCAATGGGCGCAGTGGACCAAATGAGGTCTCTCCTCTAGGACCCGCCGGTCCCATCACACTTACCCTTTCCCTCCTTAGGACTTATCTCGGGCTTTCGGATTTTATTTCTGATCGTGGGCACTTTTTTCTTTGGGGGCTCATAAAAAAAAAGTTGAAATTCCACGAAGCAGCAGATAAGGAGTTCGCTTTGAAGAGGGTCATATGGTTTCATTTTGCCCCAAACGCAGAGAGACTGTGCAGACTCCCCCCACCGTTGGAGATTTGCTCACCAACCACGGACGCCAGGCCATCGACTTTTGAGGTCTGAGGACTGGGTGCTGCCAGTAGCCTCTGGGGACCTCCAGAAGCCCTGCTCCACTATGAGACTGGGTGGAGAGGGCGGCAGGAGAGGCAATGGGCAAGTACTCCCCCTCCACTGCTTTCTCCAAGAGCTTGCTAACTGCAGCACTTTCTCTGAGCCTCCCCCTTGGGCTGTCCCCCACATGGCACCCCCTCCCTCCAGAGGAAGGAGCCGGAACCCTACCAGTCCTAACAGCTGAGCAGAGCATCCCGAGAAAGGATTTAGCTCAGGCTGAGGCTAGGGTAGGCCTAACTCAACCAAAGAAAAAGCATCCAGTGCCTCCTGCCCGGGGCATGGCACTCCCCAGCTGTCCCATAGCCTGGAAGCCTGCACAGTAGCATGGGGCCACGGCCGTCCCCGGGCCTATACGCCACATTGCTGCTGCTTCCTACCAGCACCAGGGGCCACGCCAGGCCCTCAGAGGACGCTTGGAAGTTCCCACTGGACTGAAGGGCCATTTGGGCCCAGGATGCCCCTGCACCCAAAATAAAGCAGTCTGCGTGTAGGTGCTGTGTGTGAGAGAGAAGAGGTGGGTGATTTGGTCACGGCTCCCAGGCAGGGCCCATCTGCAGCAGCACTGGCTTTGCAGCCCCATTCCCCGTCCTCTCTCTCCTGCCTTCCATGAGGGGTCTCTGGCTGGATAGAATTAAGCCTGAGATTACTTGGATTTCCGCCTGAAATTAGTTAAATCTTCCCTATCTGTCTGCTTTAATGACTTCAATAGAGATTAATAAAACCCAGATGACACAGCATTCATCACGGCCTCACCCACGTCCTACCTTTGGAAGGCCCTGCGCAGAGGAAGGTGGAGCGCTCGTTTGGGGAGAGGCCTGCATTCCTGCACTGCTGCTGGCCCTCCTCCCCACACAATCGGTCCTCAGCCGCCGGCTCTCACAGGGGCCTAGCACAGGGCACTCACCTGCACCCTGACACAGCCTGCTGAGAAGGGCCCTCTTCCTACCTGGTGATGCCATCAGCCTCTCCGGGGCCATCTGCTCTAGTCTGATGCCTGCTCTGTCTCACGTGCCCCTGAGTTACCCCCCAATTTGTACGGCCCCCACGAGACCGGGAGATGCCGAGACCAGGAGATGCCGCCACCGCCACTACCGCTGCTCAGTCCCTGTCGGCTGGACACCCTCTTGCTTCTCCGGATCACCGACTCAGCCCGCCTCTTAGAAGAGACGACCGGCCGCGGGGCCAAGGCCACCCCGCAGCGGGACCAGCTCAGCCCTCGGGGGCCAGGCCCCTCGCGAGCGGCCGTGGCTCTCGCCCCAGTCCAGGCGCAGCGGGCTCGGGCGCGTCGGCCTCGGCAAAGTTTCTAACACCTGAGGCTGGGACGGGGGCCGCGCCCCGACTGGCATGGAACCCCTGGGGCAGGGTTCCGGCGCTGGCCTCCGCCTACGACCGGACAGGATGGACGGGCGCAGTAGAGGCGTGAGTACCTTGGGTCGCCAGGTCTGCGAAGCCGGTGATTGTGTCCGCGCGGCCGTGGCGCCCAGAGCCCGAGGTGGAGGCGGCGGCTGCCCCGGCCGGAGCCCTCCCGGCCAGGCTCCGGTAAAGCGACATCATGAACTGGTGCGGCACCACGGAGCCGTTCCTGAAGCCCGAGCCGGCGGCGCGGCGCGCAGCGCGGGCCCCGGGAACCGTGGCGGCTGGGGCAGCGGAGGAGCCCGCAGCGGCGGTGACGGTCCGCCCGCCGCCGCCGCCGCCGCCGCCGCCCCCCGGACCCCCGGCCGGCCCTGTCCCCGCCGCTCGCAGCACGGCGGCCGCTTCGAGCCCGTCGCGGGGGCGGCAGGCGCTCAACAGCCAGAGGCAGAGCGCGGCGGCCGCGCTCAGGTCCATGGGCTCCGTGGGCCAGGCGGGCGGGAGGCTCGGGCTCCGTGGCTCCGGGAAGTCCCCCGGCGCCTTTTGAACATAGTGTTTAATAATGGGGGAAGTGTGCGCAGCGAGCCGCGGCCCCCCCTCACCCCACCCCCGCCCAACGCCACGAGCAGCGCCCCCTGCTGAACACTCGAGCGGCAGCGCCGCGCCCCCCACTCCGGCCTAAAGCGGAGCTCGGGCAGGAGCGTCTTTCCCCCCACCAAACCACTGCATCCCCACTCCCGACCAGCGAGGGATCGCCGCCAGAGGCTCCCGCCACGGAACGGGGCCCCGCCTCCCTTCTCCACGGCCTTGCGACCCCCCTCCGCCCACGCTGCGCCCGAGACACACGCGCCCTCCGGAGGTAGCGGCTCTCCGGGACCTCGCGCGCACCCGCCCGGCTTCTTCCCCGCTCCCCTGCGGAAACGCGCCCGCCCCTCCCCGCTCCTATTCCGCGCGAGGGCCCGAGATGCCAGAGGAGGGGCGGCGGCGCGGCTGGGCCCCGCCCGTCGGTGCCGCGACCCCGTGGCCAGCGCGCACCGCGAGGCCACAAGGGCGCACGAGGCCACGAGGGCGCGCGGGGCGGCCACGAAGGCGCGTTTTGTTGTGTTTTCTATCACGGTTCGGCTGTTGCCCACCCAACCACAGCCCCCAGATAGCAGATCGGGCGACCAGAGCGGCTAGAAGGGTAGACCGGAAGGACAGTCGGACATGGACCAACAGTCGGAGAGCAAAGGTTTGGTGCGCTTAAGCGGCCGCCCGGATCTTAAAGGGGCGCGGGAATTACGAAGGCAGCCCCGGTGATGAGGGGACTCCGGCGCGGGAGTGGCGCCCAAGTTCATCTGTGCGTCGAAAGTGAGACCTTCGTCCTCCTTCTAGGGTTCGGGCTAGCGGAAACGAGCTACCGGGCATGTTGGGGTGCAGCCAGAATCCGGGAGGGCGGGCGGTGAAGAGCTCCGGGTGGCACTTCTGTCCTCCTCCTCTCCTCCCCCCCCCCCCCCGCCGCGGTGATCGCCCGGGGCGGGGGTCTGTGGAGGGGACGCTGGGCGACGGTGGCGCCGCGGAGCGCGCTCACACGGGCGGCGGGGTACTTGGGTCGGTAGCCGGCAAGGGCAGGTTCCCGAGGTCATGTCTCAGGAGCAGTCGCAGGGGAGGGTGGTCGTCAGCCGGTGTCGTCGGCTCAGCTCCACCCGCAGCCCAGACCTCCCCCGAGTGGGAATGTCCGGCGGACAGACAGACCACTCCCGGCAGACAGAGGGACGGAGCCATGACGGACCTCAGAAGCAGGCAGGCAGGCGCGTCCTTTGAATTTGCATTTATAATACTACCGAAGTCGACATCTAGACGGCGTCGGCGCGTCACGGGCACTTTGAGTGGGAGATCAGGGTCAACGCAACGCCCCAGGATCCAAAGCCGCCTGAGTTTCGACTCCCGGCTTGCGCCGGAGGACGCCAGGCCCGGGAGCTCCCCTGCTCTGGCAGTTTCCATCCCACACGAACTCCTCGTCCATCGAAGCCATCCCCGCCACTGCGGAGACACTGCGACCCCTCACGTTGGGACTTCAAGCCCCTCACAACTTGGGACTTGGGACTTAAGGGGGCAGGAGGAGAGGTCCGGTGAGGAGGTCACTCCTCGCGGACCCTAGGCCGGTCAGGTGAGCAGAGGAGAAGGCCCTAGATTACCATGAGAAGGTCTGGGCGGCAAGGGTGGTGGGGGCCTGGGCCGACCTGGGCTGCCATTAGCCCACCTTGTCTTTGAGATTGGGACAGAGTGAAGCAACAAGGCATTGGTCACAGGGTTCAGTCTCTGGGTCATGACGATACAAAGTTGCCAACAAACGGTCAGGCTCCTCATGGCTCAGCCTGGGGCTTTCTCTTGGGAGCTGTGAGGAGCCCTTGCTAGGTGGGCCAGGCAGGAGGGAGACCTTGGAGTTGTGCTCCACAAGCTGCTGAGCGCATTTCAGAGGGAAATTCCTCCCGTGCAGCCTCTGCCTTGCCCCAGCGGTCACTGGGCAGCTGTTGGTGAGGCCCGGAAAAAGTTCAGAGAAGGCTGGGAGAAAACGGGGGGGCTGGCATTCTAACTTGGCTCTGCATCAGTCTGATGACCACCCCAGAACTCCAGACTGCAGCTGTCTCAGAGAGAGGATGAGAGGGTGGCTCCAAAAGGGGAGGAGGGGGGAAAAACAGGGGGGGTGAATGTTTCTTGACTGTGGTGGGGAGGGGTCACCACATTCTCACCCCCAGATCCTTCCCTTGGACAGCACTGCTGCTCATCCATCCTCTACAGACACTGTTCGCTTTCTCTGATCACCAGGTCTCTGACCCGGGTCACAGAATCCCAGGATCTGAAAGAACCTTTTGGCTTATCCAGGCCAACTCTCCATGCCATGCCTGAGTCATAACAAATTGCTACCCAGGCAGCGTGTGCATACCTGCAGAGGCGGGGAGCTCCCCACCCCAGCAGCCTTCTGACATCGCTAAAGGTGAGGTTATTCTTTATACTGACCCATGACAGCCACAACATCTCTCAAAGGAACTTTTGTTATGGCAGTTTACTCGTCACCTGGGCACATGAACCTGAAACGCTGCACTGATGCCACGTAGGAAGTTAGTCCTGGATTCTACCAGCAAGAGCCACCTTGCAGTGACCTTCAGGCCCTGGAACTTGGACTGGCCCTTGCAGCTGCCTACTCAGCCTCAAACAAGTGTCTCCTGCCACATCTAGACACCCCCCCCCAAACCTAATCACAAGAACACGAGGAGGCCTCTACTGCCTGCATTGTCCATATGAGGAACCCAAGTCCCCGAGGAGGGGAATTAATCTGTACCCTGTTACTTGGCATCACGGCCATCTGGGATGGTGTCCTCTCCGGGGTCCTGTGCCTTTTTTCTCCATTCAGCTCAGGTCTCTCCAAGCTCTGTCCCAAGCACCCTGTAGGTAAAGCATGATGAGGGTTCAGCCTCTGCCCTGTCTACTGTTGGGGGTTTTGGGTTCCTTGAAGGAAAGCACTGCTTCAGAAGCTGTGATTGGTTGATGCTCCTGAGATTCGGGAGACAGGAATTCAAATCCTGCCTCTGGCCTTAGGTCTCAAGTAGGCTGACCAGATGTCCCATTTAAAATGGAACCGAAAACAACGGTCCTATCCCGTGTCAAACGGTACGTGTGGTCAGCCTACTGACACCTTGAATTTAGCCCAGTGAGACTAGGCTGACCAGACGTACCATTTGAAATAGGACAGTACCGTTGTTTTCTGTCCTGTTTCAAACGAGACGTCTGGACAGCCCAGTCTCAAGTACCTTGTCGCTTTCTGGTTTTACATCCCCAAATGCAAAGCAAGGCTGACAATTAAATGTCCGCTGAGAGTTCACCTGTGAGAGGCAGAGGGCATCTGTCAATGGGGCCACTGCCAGGCCCTAGCCAGGAGCCTGTCAACCATGGTCCCTGGCCTTTGTGACTCAGAGATAGAAGGGAGGGTTAGCCTGGGATTTTGCCCTGAGGGTGGTCTTCCCGGGAAGGAGGGAGAGGAAAGATGGTGGTGACATCCACAGTAGCAGCCACCTGCTGACCATCACTGTATCTGGTGCTGTTGGTCTCCACTCGGCGGGAGAGGTGCTGCACACATCGCCCCCAGAATGGGCCTGGGCCGGGCTGCCTGGGCTGCAGGTGTGGGAAGATTCCATCAGGGCTCTGGCTGGGCCCTCCATCTGATGCTCAGCTTCCTGGGGCTCTGAGAAATTTCCCATGCTCAACCAAGGGCTGCCCTGCCCTCCCACCCACCCCCGACCCAGCCACCCACCCCCAGCCACTCCCAGGTTACCTGGGGCAACAGCTCTGGCATCCACACTGGGATTGGCTGCAGCCTGGCCCCGGTCCACTACTGGCCCCACCTGTCCTCTCCCTCTGGGCATTGCATGGGGGAAGGGAGGGATCAAAAAAAAAGGAAGTGAGTGAGTGGATTCTTTCCCAGAAGTTCCACAGGGGACCTCTCCTCGCTGGGACAAGTGCAGAGGGCTGGCGGACATTGCCATCTGCTGGTCACTGGCTGTAACAGTTATATTACGGTGTAGCCGAACTGCCTGCTGGGGTTACAGACCCCGGCCTGGGAGAAGACTCAGGAACCTCTGCACTGGGACCTCTGTGCTTGAACCAGCTTACCTGTAAGGTGACCTGGGAGATGAGGGGACAAGGTGAAGGAACTCACACCACCACTGACGTCAGGAAAGAGACTACAGTAGAGGGTCATGGTAAAAACCTGGCTTCCAAACCACCTTTGCCATGCGCTAGTTTTGTGTGACCTTGATTAAGTTAACCTGTCATCCTCCATCTCCTTGTCTTTAAGTGGGGACAGGGATTCAGAAGAGACATTAAAATAGGTAAGTCCTTACCATAGTACCTGGTTCGATAAATGGTGGCTTTTACTGTACTCAGGGTAAGTCCCAGTTTACCCAGGTGGGAGGCTAGTTAATCTAACCTGTCTCTATACAGCCACTGTCTTTGAGGCATGTCCCCTCCATCAACGTGCCCATCATGAATAGCAGTTGTCTGAATGCTCTGGAGTTACGTTTCCATTAGATTTTCTTAGAGACACATAAGATTATTTTTAAAAGCCTTCCTTCTGGAATAAAAACTGGTAACTCTTAGAATGAGCAGTGATGTGGAATCTTGGTCAGCTAGGAGGACAGGATTTCTGTTCTAGACACACAATGTCTAGGGGACCAAACTGTCTTCCCCCTGGGAAAATAGGGGCTGACGGGAGAAGGAACCAGAAGATGTGTCCCCCAGGCCAGGAGGTGAGCCCTTGCAGCCACCCCTGAGGATGGGGACATTGAACCAAAAGGTCTCATGGTTCACAGAGCAGAGTGTCAAACAGGAGCCTCATGGGGCTGACCGGGGGAACTGGTGTCATCAGGTTGGGGAGCCGCCTCAGGTCTTTTGGCCCACATGGCAGAGGCATCCATGAGATTTGGCTGCAGGAGACAGTCGCCAAGGCTGGCCTGCAAAGGATGAGGGTCCCTACAACTCCAGGTGCTTCCCACTTTCCTAGGTATCAGATCCACCTCTAAATCCAGCAGACTCTCAGTTAACCAGCACCCATGGGGATTGGTAGATGCCAGATAAATGTAAGCAGACCCTTTCGTTAACCGGAACGCAAGCAACCAGCAAAAGCATTTTAATGGACAGACAGCCTCCTGTAATGTGTTCATTTAGGGCAGCACCCCGGCTGGCACTGTCCTCCCAGACTCCTTTCCTTACTTACGTGGATGGCATTGGAGGACTAATGCAAGTGCTGAGCCTGACTGCTGCCAACACGCAGCTGAAGAATTAGCACAAACATTGGGTGACAGCACCAGAATCCCAGACGCCGCTGGCCTGTTACTGCAACAGTGAGATCCCCACTCCTCTCAGGTTTGTAAGATGAAGAAGACAAAATGCATTATTGGTGAGAGGAGGGACAAATGGCTATTCTATATGCCTTTGGCAGGAATGTAAGTTCATAAAGATTTTCCAAGAGCAAAGTGATGGCATCAACATTTTAAAGAAGGAAATCCTTTGACTTGGCATTTTCACTTGTATAATAGGATTTTCATTTGCTATAGAATCTGCTCACACAAGTGAAGATAAATATACAAGGATTTTAAAAAGTGAGGTAATAATGACAACTGGAAATGACCAAAATGGCATTTAATAGGGTAATGACAAAATAATGATACACCCTCACGTGGGTTGTGTTTCCCCTAATGTAAGACTGACTTAGGTTCGGGGCGTGGCACAGAAAGATGCCGAAAATATGTGACGCTGAAAGACAGGGTGGGCGGAGTATGGGGAGGGGAGGGGCAGGCTCAGCCATCCGCACCGAAGGTCAAGCCACGCTGATGGGCGGGCGTATGTCTGTCCACTTGTCACTGTGTGTGTCTGTCCCTGTCCTTCCATGCTCGGTATCCCAGCCCTCTTATCTCCCCTGGGATCCTCTCTCTTCTTTCTGCTCTGTCTGAAAACAGATTCACATCTTTACATCATACAATAGTAAGTCCACCTTGGAGAACTTCATTATGAGATATCAATATAAACAAATTCCCATGTAGCACTCGAAGCAGAATTGACAGATCAAAACAACGGGATAGAGTCCAGAAGCAAACAACAATGCTTGAAAATGTTTGGAATATAATAATGATGAGAGTTCCGGTAGAAGAAAGGAAGAATTGTTTAATGAAATTTACCAAAGAATGGCACTGGACACTTGACTGGATAAATGACCCTATGACATAACCCAAAATTAAATCTTAGTAAATCACATAATGGATTGTAGAAACTACCATATTTTGCCACACATAATGCACACTTTTTTGCCCAAGTTTGTGAGGGAAAATTTAAGGTGCATATTATACATGGGTAGTATTAATTCCATAGCTATATAAATGTTTTTACTTATTTTATTTATGCTTATAAGTTAAAAGTATAATTCTAGAAACCAATAATGATATCTGTATGCAAAATAATACGCTAAAATAATCAGGTTTTTTTATATAAAAAATTTTAAACATAACATTTCTTATACCTTATATCTGTTCTTGTTTTGTAATTATTTGTTACATAAAATTTCTTATACCATAACCTGTTAAAAAATAAATGCTAAAATTTCTTTATAATACAAAAAGAAGTACTGAAATATAAACAAATAAAACTTTGAATTAAAAAATTTAAACAAAAGATTTTTTTGTCTCTGAAAGTTTGGGCCAAAAAATGTGGGTGCACATTATACACAGCAAAATATGGTATGTCTGGAGGAAGTATGTGAATACAGTCCTACCTTGGTACTCTATTGCTTTGAAACTCATCAAATTTGGTACATGATGCCTTTTGATGTAAAAATTTTGTCCCACTATTCATCGTTTGTTCGATGCTCGCCGTGCCTCCCAGAACCAATTAATGACAAGCACCAAGGTACCACTGAATAGATTAATATGTAGTATGGGGTAAGGAATACTTTTCGAAGGATAATTTCATTGTAAAAGCTACCAAGAGATATGTCTGTGGTCAGAATGACATAAAAATCTTAAAATATGCATGCAAGTAATTGTAAAAACATAACTGATCTTAACCAAGTGATCTTAACCAAGTGATCATCGGGGACACGGGCCCAATAGTAACCTGCATCGAACCACAAGGTATAATGAGACAAACCCCAACCGAGGGGGCCTGCACAGTTGCCGTGGATTCCTCAGCGACATCACCATCATGGAAGATGGGGAGAGCCTGAGAACTGTTAGGATAGAGGAGATCATTAAACACAACGCATGACCCTCGATTTGATTCTTGATCAGGGGCGGGGTGTAGAATTGGGGAGGAGAGGCAGCGATTGTAAACAGAAGACAAATAGAAGGCACCTGGGCAAACTGGGATACAATTGTATGTGAGCTAATTGTATCAGTGTGACATTTCCTGGGTGTGATCATTACACTGTGGTGAGGAAGGAAGGCAGGAACAGCAAAGGGTTAATCATTGTTATGTCTGGGATAGTATGAGAGGTGATTTTTATTCTGCTTTTCTACTATCCATGTTTTCTAGTTTTTCTACACTGAGTATGAATTATTTCTCTATAATGATTCTACAAACTCCTCTGCTTGTCTTCTCTGCCTCAGAATCAAGCGTCTGGAAGACAGGGCCACACTCGTTGTCCCCACCAGCCTGCTGGATGTGGGCCACCCCAGGAGGGGCCTGACGTTGGGTGGGGTGGCACTCTTCAGCCAAGGCAGGTCCCAGGGAGGACTGAGCAGAGAACTGCCAGCACTCTGACCGTCTGCTGGGGGGTGGGTAGCCCTTCGGTCCTGCAGAGGGGAGCCGACTGCTCATCGCAGGTGCCCTGCACAGTGGCTAATACTGCCTTGTTTGCTTTATTCCTCACCCCCATTTTTCCTGAAACATGTAAGAGTTATAGGCATCATGACACTTCACTCTAAGTACTTCTGAGAACTAGAGTATCGTCCTTCACAGCCTGAGGTTTATGCATTCCCCGGGCCCGACAAGGTCACGGGCCTGAGCTGTGCCCAGGAACATTTGTTGAGTGACAAGGGAGGTCCCTTGGGGAGTCCATACCCCTGGAGCGCTAAAGCATCACTTTAGAGGACAGAGACAAATCAGCAGATCCCCTCAAGACCCACCCCGCCAGAAAGGAGGGCAGTGTAGGTGCATGGCACAGCCAGAGCTCAGACACCTTGAGGGCTGTGGTGTCTCTAACCGCACTGCCCCCCAGGCCTGGAGCGATCTCCTGGGGCAGTGGGGGGTGGGGTGGGGCAGGGGGCGACTACTCTGCAATGTGGTTTGTGTTATTGCAGCTTCAGCCATGGAATGGGCTGCTTGAGTCAGGCAGGAAGCAGAAAATATCAGATTTAGACCCCACATTCCATGCATCGTATACAATTATCCACCAGAGTCATATAGGGGCACGCAGGACCCACGGAGGCAGAACATGGGATTGCTCTCGGGGACGGGGTCATTTTCATGGGGAACCAGTTGCGTTCTTGGCACTCGCCAGCTCTGCAAAGTCCCCCGTGGCGTGCGCTCAGCAACCCTGGGGCCGGCGCGGCGGCTCTGGTGACAGACACGCTGCCAACTTCATCAGCAACGGGAGCCCGCTTCTCCACCTGTGCTGCCCCCAGACGAGAAGTGCTCCCGTGGTCCTCCTGGGCTGGCTTCTCCACGGGCTGTCACCAGTGACCCAGCCTCGCTCTGCATCAACAGCTTCCTACCTGTGACCCCACATCAGGGTCTCCAGCCCAGGCCTGCCTCCTTCAGGGTCAGAGCCACAGAGCCAGTCGCCTCGACCTCCCCGGGCCCTCAAACACCACCTATGCAAAATGGAACTCAGCACCCCACCAAAACTGCGTCCCTTCCCCAGATGTCCTGCCCCAGAGAATGGCAACCACCCAGCCACTCACAGGAGCCAAACATTTTGGTCGTGGCTCCTTATCCTTCCGTCCTCACCCACATCACTCAATTCCAGGTCCTGGCCAATACCATCCCTTGTGTGTCTCTCTCACCTGTGCCTGTATCTCACCCTGGGTGGTGCTCATCCTCGTTGGTGACACCATCGTATCATCCCCAGTCTGAATTGCTCTTCAGTTCTGCTCACTTTCTTGCCTCCAGCATCCCCTGTACAGAGCGTAGCTGGCTGGGCCAGCCCTGAGTTCACAGCCCAGCGACAGCCCCAAGTTGGCCTCAGGGTCAGCCTGGTGCACACTGCTCCCTAGCCCTGCCTCCTTTACCCCTGGTTCCCTGAATTCTGTGATTCTTCTTGTCCCCAGGCTTTGTACATGATACTCCTTCACGCTGTCCTCTTCCTTCTTATTTCTTCAGGTTTGCCTTGAACTTTGGCTCCTTTACAAAGCCTTCTCTGACCCTCACCCCACTGCCACGTATCAGGGCAAAGAAACTCACTGATGGCCGTGGCAGTGGCTCATTCACTGTGCATTCTTAGTGCCCAGCCTGTGGGGTATGTTACGTGGATGAGTGTGCGGTGAGTGCCCGACGGGCCGGCCCTTCCCAGGGGCTGCCCTGTGCCACACCCCTGCAGCGCTGAGGCCCACACCCTTTCTGCCTTCCTTTGGAATGGGGCTTATGCACTGAAACAGGGCGTGGGGACTGCTCACCACCCTGCAGACAGCCGGGCAGGGGGGCAGGCCGAGCAGGCAGTGTCCTGGGTCTTGCAGAACTTTCATTCATCCATTCATTCATTCATTCGTTCATCCTTCCATTTGTTATTACTCATCTAGTACAAAAAACCTTGAAACAAATCCAATAAAGCCCTTGAGTGTACATATTCATTCAAGACATGCATCGGGAAACATGATTCCCTTTTTCAAAACTTTTTACTGTAGGATCTCCTCATGAAAATCTGACTCAGATCCGGGTAATAACGATGTACATGATGATGGTTGTTAAGTCGAGGTTCAGGGGACACTTTTTTGCCCCTCCTGCGGGAAACAAGACGGACATGACCGCATTGCACGTTCTGGTAGCACTAAGCCCCAGCTCCTGTTGTCCTGTGTCACTAGGGCTTTCCATGGAGAGAGCACAGAATAGGGGCGGGGGGTTAACACCTTCTCCTGGCCCGGTTCCCAGACTCAGCTTTTCTTGTCCTGGGCCACTTGGGCAGGTGATGTGACGGCTGCTTCTCATCCCAGGGAGGGTCTATTACATCCTGTAAGTCTCTACCACTAAGCCCCCTTCGAAGGAAGACTGGTCTGGGGACCCACTGCCCTGGGCCCAGCTGTGGCCCCAAGGCAGCCAGGCAACAGGAAGGAGCCAGAACCCTGAAGAGGTTGGGAAAGGGGAGGTTGGAGGCAGCGGGTCCGTGGGCACACTCTGAGCGCAAGGCTGGAGCATCCCTTCACTGAGAAGCCTCAGAGCCTCCCTGGGGCCTGGAACAGAGAGCCAGCTCAGTAGATAGGAATACATGAATGAATGAATGAATGAATGAGTGAAAAGGCCATGAGACAGAGAGCAGTTGTGTGATGCAGTCCGACTAGCAGCAGAAACAGCAGAGTTGTCTTTTTAGTTGCCAAACATTGGAGCAGCACACCATCACACTGATTAAACGTCACTTTGTGCAAGGCCCCGGGCGTCTCACAGGTGGCTGCAAAGAGGTGCAAAGTGCGTTGAGCAGATTCCAGGGTGGTGGGCGCGGCGAGGGGAGGCGGTTCTGTGGGGAAATGCCTAAGCAGAAGCCCCACCTCCTCCTCCCCAGCGGCTCCCGGAGTGGGTGTCCTTAGCAAGGGAGGAAAGGAGCGCTAGTTGGACAGACCCCGGAGAGAGGGAAGCTTTGGGTGGCAAAGACTGTCCTTGACCAAACTTTAGACTCCTCTGAGCCCTCTTCTCCAGTAGGCCTTGATCTTGACCTCCGCTCCCCTCCCTCGTCTCTGGACACTAGGTCTGGGACAGGAGGTCGCATAGGGGACTCGGGATCGGAATTTCCAGAAACGCCTAGAAATCCACCTCGGCCTCTGGCCCAGCTCCGTGGCCACTAGGGGGCGGGTAGTGCGCCCAGGGCGGGGACTCGGCGACGCCAGCGCCTGCGGTCCCGTGACCGGTCGCGCCCCGCCCGGAGCCGCCGCCGCGGTCATGCAGTCCCCACCGGTGCTCGTCACCTCCAGGTGAGCCAGACCCCCTCGCCTGGCGCCACGTCCTGCACAACGTGGAGTCCAGGTGCGCGCGAGCCCCGGCCCGCGGAGCAGCAGGCGCAGGGCGGCGGCCCCGGAGCCACGGCGGGTCGGGCCAGCCCAGCGCTCCGGCCGTTTATCTGGGCTCGGCCCCTCCGCCGCCGCCGTACTGGAGAGGTGGCCGGCATCGAGTGTCCCTATTCTACAGATGGGGAAACTGTGACCCCCGAGAGGGTAATGAACTCAAGACCCAGTGGAAGGGAGCTCTCCTCTTCTCAGCCGACTGCGTGCATTTCTTTCTGGCCCAGAAATCTAGTTCTGCACCCTTCTGTGCTCACCGTGTGCCAGGCCCGGTGCTTAGCAGGGTGGGACACGGAAAGGAACGCGGACCCGCGGGGGACAGGTGCTGGGAGGGGTAGTAAGTTCAGGTTGCCATGGGAACGCCCTGGGTGGGGGACGTACCCAGGACGGGGGGGGGGGGGGCGGGGGTGAATGAGCCCACGTTCTGCAGCGGGCGTGGGTAGATGTAGTTACTGAAGTGGAGGGAGCGGGGCCGCTGCTCAGGGAGGTAGCTCAGGAGAAGTGCAAGTTACAGCAAAGACCCGGGAAGTGGAGGATTCGTGTGGGCCCGCCCGGGTCCAGGCCGAGGATCCAGTGCAAGATGGACCCCGGAAAGACTGGCATGGACATGGTTTTACCTTTTCTCCCCCTTTTAAAGTCACTCGCTTCAAGTGTTTTCGTATACTTCACCCCTTTCCCTGCTACACAAAATCCTGGGCAAAGATGCCAATTTTATTACATACTCGCAAATGAATGTGTTGTCCAGCTCAACTGCTGTTTTTCCAGCTGTAACTGAACTTCCCTGTGACTTCCGGTCTGGAAGAACAGGATTCTTTCAGTAAACTTGAATGTGAGAACCTGCTTGGTCTCCTCCACATAATACAGTGAAGTTGCAGGTCGTCCCTTCACTGGCAGGAGAGATCTCCCTGGTGGCACCTAAGTCACCGCCTCTCGCCGAGCCTCCGTTTCCTCCGCTGTGAGAACGAGGTTTGAGATTGGCAGGTACGGGCAGGGCCTGTGCGGGTGTGACTTCGATGCTGGGTCTTTGGGAAAGGCTTTCCCCACCAGCCCACTGCCAGGGCTTGTTCCTGGTGGTGAAGGCCAGGGGGGGTGGTGCCCATTCCTTCCTGCTAAGTAGGCACCAGCAAACCCAAGGGGCTGCCTGCAGGGCCAACGCAAACACCACGTCCGTCACCACGTCATTGCCACCTTCACTCATCACCAGATCTTTAGTGAGGGCCCACTCTGTGCCTGGTATGTGTGGGTAGGAGGGGCCGGTCAGCGGGGAGGTGGACGGTGTTGGCAGAACTGGGAGCGAACCCTGGTCCTCCCTCTGACCTGCAAAGACCACGGGCCTGTCTTCGCTGTCTCCTTGTCTTTAAATGAGTCTAAGTGGCAGTGCCCTTCAGCAGGACTGCGGGAGGCGGAGAGCCTTAGACAGGGGAGGGCCACAGATCACAGCGCCAGCTGCTGTCACCCCCACCTTTAACCTTTAGTCTGGCTTTGCTCTCCCTAACAGTCACTTACGGGCGAAAAGAAACGAGGGCCAGTTTCTTCGGTGTGTTTTCCCCCTTGCACATGCACAGTGGGGCTCATTCAACACCTGACTAACGGCAGGACCTCCCGGGCCTTCGGAAGGGACTCGGACTTGTTAGGATGTGCCTTGTATCCATCAGGTGTTCGTGTGTGTAGAGCTGTGTGTGGTCAGTGGATGTGTGTACGCACTTCACATGTAGGTGTGTGGTGGTTGAACCCCCCAGTTGGTGACAATGAGCGTCACACTGGTGACTGTCACATGCCTAATGTAGAGATGGTAGGAGTCTGTGTGAAAGGAGTACCAGGGCCGGGATGTCATTTGATGGACTGGGATATAATTCCAGAGGGGGAGAGAGCCTTGCCCTGAGCCAAGTTTTGGCCCTACCCCTGTCTCCCCCTCGGGGCCTCCCCTTACATTCTGTAAGTCCTGCCTAGCGCATAGTAGGTCTTCACCTTGATGATAACATGCCTGGCACATCCTCTCATAGGCGTTCGGATGACCTACGGTTATATGCACGGGTCTGCCTTGCTCTTACATAGGATGAGGAACGCATTCAGCTCTTTTCCTACCTTCAGAGAAAACAGTCCCTAACTTCTTTGCCTGGCGTGCGATTCGGTATGTTTGCGTAGCATTTACAAATTCTCCAGCGCTGCAGTGTTTGCTGAGTACCCCTCGAAGCCTCCGACAGCAGCCTTCTTAGTGCCTTGCACGGGCCCCAGGCCTACTGAAGGCCCCGTGTCCAGCACCTTTTCCACCTTCCCTCCCTGGGCCGCCCTGCTGCCCCCTGGCCAGCTGAAGAGATGTGGCTCCCTCTAGGTTCGTGGCAGGCTGTCATCCCTGCATTGTGAGCACAAGGCCAGGCACCTTCCTCCTGTGAACATAGCCCTGGGGGATGCCAGCCCCACAAACCCTGCAGGAGCTTGAGCGCTAAGTGTGTGGGAGACACTTAGCTGCCCGTGCTTTCCCACCAGCCCCCCCTTTCTCTGCTGTCACATGTTTTCCTGCTGGGTACAGCGCTTGGTCCCTGAGCAACCCAGAGACAGAGCCCGGGCCTGGGGAGCCTGGCTTTGTGAGGGGCTGGCGGGTGGCGCGGTCGGGGGCCTGGAGCCGCAGCCACGGAGGTCAGCTCGCGGAGCAGCCTCGCAGGCCTGCCGGGCCGCCCCGAGTTCCTGCCTGCGTTTCACCCAAGAAGCCTGCTGACTCGAACCTGAGCTTCCATTGCCTTCTCTCCGTTTGACAGGCAAGTTCAGAATGCCCACACGGGCCTCGACCTGACCGTGCCCCAGCACCAGGAGGTGAGGGGCAAGATGATGTCAGGCCACGTGGAGTACCAGATCCTGGTAGTCACTCGGCTAGCTGCGTTCAAGTCGGCCAAGCACAGGCCCGAGGATGTCGTCCAGTTCCTGGTGAGCTGGGGGCTCTGCCAGGGTGCTCCTGAGATGCCTGGGGTCCCGGGGTCCAGGTGGGCAGATACACCTGCCACCAGAGTTCGAGTAGCATCGGGGAGCAGGCACTTTTCAGGGGCTGGGAGTGCTAGAGCTTGCTGGATGTCAGGACAAATCAGACGCTTACGGTCCGCGGGGAGAGACTTAGACAGGTACAGGTGGTGATGGGAGCACGGAGGGGGCTGTAGGGGAGGGCCACTTCGCCCACCACAGGGAAAGGGTTCTGGAAGACTTCTCAGAAGAGGTGAGGACTGAGCTGTGTTTTAAAGAGCAGGCAGGGCTTAGTGGCAGCAGGAGGAAAGCGGGTGTGCCTGGCAGAGGTGACAGCCTAAGAGAAAGGTGTGGAGGCTAGAAACAGGGTGTCCTGTGGGGACCTGGGAGCCTGGGGGAAGTGGGATAAGATGAGGGTGAGGCGGAATCCAGGTCACGGAAAGCATGTAGGGAGCCTGGCAGGTCTGGCAGCCAGGGAGGCGTTTCCAGAAGGAGAGTGACATGGTCCTGTTTGCCTTCATTGGCCAGTCTTGGGGGAGAGTGGCTTTGGATCGGAAGGAGGCGGGTACAGGTTGTGGGGGAGGGGTGCTCAGTCACCAGGCTCCTATGGTGAGACCCCAGCGAGAGCTGGGAGCTGGCCAGCAGAGGGTGGTGTGGAAGGGAGGGAGAGAGTTGAAAACTGGTCAGAGGTAACAAGCACGTAATTTGCTGGCTGGTTGCTTCCAATGTCTGAAATGACGAGTACCGGTGGAGGGGCAGGTCTCAGGGGAAGTGTCCAGCGTGAAGTGTGCCCCCTACACACATGGGTACAAGAGGGTGGAGTGAGGACAAGGTCAGGCATCAGCTTGGAGGTCATGTTGAAGGTCTGGGAGTGGATGAAGTTGCCCAGAAAATGGACATGGAGGGAAGGGCTGAGGAGGAAACCCCAGGGACACCACAGTGCAGGGACCCTCGAGGAGAGGGAGGAGCCTCTGGAGTCTGAGGGAAGAGAAGGGGGTATCAGGGAGTCCCAGGAACTGAGGGAGCATTGAGCTTCAAGAAGCGGGTGGGGGAGCCTGAGCTCACAATCTCATTCATTTGATCTTTACCTTTGGCTTCTTGTAAAAGGGCCGGAGCTGTGACCAGTAGAGTCAGGCCACAGGCTTCTTAAATGAAGGTAAATGAACAAGAGTCTGCAGCCCTGATGGGAGCAGCTGGCTGCAGGTTTGCACACAAGGGGTTCTAATCTCCCGGCAGCCAAGAAAGAATGACCGCTGTCTGTTGACCTATTAGAAGAGACACCAGACTCTAAGAGGGAAATTTATGGCACACATCTTTCATTAAAGCTTTAAAGGGACATTCAGCACATCATCTAAAAGATCTAAAAGAGCATGATGGTTTTCATTTCCTTCAGAGAACCAAGGAGTGACGTCAGTGGTAGTTCTGGGTCTCCTTTGCTCTGTGGGTGGTTTGCAGCCCCTGGTGATCTGACTTGATCCAGGGTGGCACGAAAGCAGCCATGCTTTCAGGGTCAGGGACAGAGACGGGGTGTGCCGCTGAGATCGATGTGCCTGAGCAAGACAGAGAGGCACCCTTCTGGGAGCCCTCAAGGAGTGCCCCGGCCCACCTGCTCCATCCTGTACAAAAGGCAAGCCTCACGTGCCAGGGTCTGTGTGAGGACATCTTTAGCACCTCCATGCATCACAGCAATGCCACTTTGTCCTGACCACTGACACCTGTGGGTGTACATGTGTGAGCATGGGTGAGGGCAAAGGAGAACGCATTTACTTCCCATGAGATCTAGGAATCTCTTTGAAGTTTCATGATTTAGCTTAAAAAAAAGAATGAGCATTTGCATCTAACTCCTTAGAAGGACATACATGCTTTAATATGAAAATGAATTGAGTTGCTAACCAGAGATTAAACCAGCTTGTGGAAAGGGCCACGATATTGCGTTTTCGCAGATACCCCTGTCTCTGCTGGCAGTGCAGGCATGCACACTGATGTCGGAGGGATGGGGGGCAGTGATACTGCCTGCGTGACGTGACGCACCAGGGCACCAGTAAAGCGGGGTTCCGCGCTCGCAGCGCCTCTCCCAGCGCCTCTCCCTGGGTCTCCTCCTCCGTCTGTGAGCAGGGCCTGCGTGGAGCAGTCTGGCCAGCAGAGGGCGCTCGGCCCCCACCTCGCTTGCTCTGCTAACAGGGTTTCTGGCATTGAGTTCTCTGGACCATCTGCATCCCTTTCATGAAAGGGTCCTCCCTTTCTGTGAGGGCTGTTCTCCAGGAAGGTCCGGAGCTAGGCTCTTGTGTTGACAAGGGCAGGCCCACAGTCCCCTGTCCCAAAGGACTCCCCCGGGAGGTTCCTGAGGTCTCCCAGTGCCCCAGCCACCTGCTGGCCTCTGGAACCCTCACGGGCAGGGGCTTCTGTGATAATGCTGGTTGTCAGGACCGTGTGCTCTGACAAGACTGCACAGCAGGTGTGCTCGGGGGCTCCTGTGGATGCGTGCAGATGCCCCACAGCCAGTGTTTCAGTGTGTGCTGTGGGCGTGGCCCTGGCCAGGGAGCACAAGTGGGAAATGTGTGTGTCTTCACACTCGATGCTGGGGAGAGAGCCCCGGCCTGCCAGGAGAGCGCAGCGGAGACCGGGACCAAGGGCGGCCTCGGGGCTGTTGTGGGGGGGTGTGGCGCAGAGCAAGTGGCTCTACTTTGAGCACCTGCGCTGGGTAATACAGACCATGATGATAGCTCCAACCACTGCACTATGGCTGTTCACCCACATGAGACCGGGAGCCTCTTAGGACAGAGACATGCTGGGGTGACCCTGTGCGTCACATGCACACACTGAGAGCTTGATCTGTGAACAGGTGGTCCCTCGCCTTAGAAGGTCTGGGGAGAGGCTGAGAGAAGCCTCTGTGGGAAGCTGGGTGCTGCCCCAGGGGACTCAGATGGCCCGGGACCACCTTCTCGCGGCTGGCAGGAGTCCTGGCCTGCCTCTCCGAAGTCCTGGTGTGCAGCCCAGTCCTGGCTGGTGGCAGAGAAACTAACTTTGCAATGTCTGGCTCTTCACCACCTGGGCACTGTGAGGACTGGCCCCATTGCTTATTCACTGGAGAAAGATCTAGAGATCCGTGCTGAGAAAAGGTGACTTTGGTGCAGGAAGATGACCTAACAGCCAGCCAGACCGTGAGGTCATCTCACTAATGCTCTGAAGGACGGACTAGAATGGAAGCGGTAGCCACTTGTGAGCTGGGCTCCCTGTGTCAACTGTCACTATCTGTACCTGTGACGGTGGCCAGAATGCACTGTGATTGCATCTTCCTTAGTAGCATCTTGCCACTAAGACTTTCGCAGCTGAGCCTTGCTTTGCCCGGGAGAGTTAAGGAGCGGAGCCTGAGGCAGGGAGCTGGACGGAGGGTCAGGAGCGGCCGCCCGCTGGTCCTGGGGAGCGCTCTTCGAATAGCGCGGCCCACTTGGGACCTCCGGATGGTCTGAAAGGAGGATCACTCTCCTCGCGCTCCTCGCCCAGGAAACTGCCTGTTTCTCTCATTCCAGGTCTCCAGAAAGTACAGTGAGATTGAGGAGTTTTACCAGAAACTGAGCAGTCGCTATCCCACGGCCAGCCTCCCGCCACTCCCCAGGAAGGTCCTGTTTGTTGGGGAGTCTGACATCCGGGAAAGGAGAGCCGTGTTCAACGAGATTCTGCGCTGCATCTCCAAGCATGCCGAACTGGCTGCCAGCCCAGAGCTGCTAGAATTCCTAGGTACCCGAGGTTCTGTCCCAAATCCCCGAGGTCTCCCCTGGCCCCGAGCTGGGCCACAACAGGCCCTGGGCTGCAGACATCCAGGAGCCACTGCCTTTGCAATGCTCAGAGGCTCCCGCTCCACACAGGGCTTCTCTGGTGCCCACTGATGCTCTGGGGGCTGCAGCAGGCACTGGAGCCCTGGCTGCCCGCAAAGTACTGGTCCCAGGACTCCACAGGAAGCCCTCAAATCCCGGCATGGAGCTTGGGAACGGCGAGGTACCTCCTTGTTTCCTGGCAGTTGGGGGTCAGATGGTTCTTTCTTCTCCTTCCACAGGTACCAGGTCCCCAGGGGCTGCAGATCTCACCAGCAGAGAAGTCTCTGTCCTGGACACAGACAGCCAGGCGGGGGACGACGGGGAGGCTTTCGACTTCTTCCCACAGCAAGAACAAGGCGAAGGGCCGTCCACCCCTGGCCAGAAGGGCGAGGATGCGGAGCAGTCCTCGGAGGAGGAGGAGGCACTGGACCCTCTGGGCATCATGCGGTAGGTCTCCCCTTCTGGCTGGTTCCAGGCTCTCTGGGGACAGCTCCTCCCTCCCCCCAGGAATCTAAGAAAACCCCGTCTCCCTGGGCCATCACCCTTTACGTTCCGGTGCGCTCAGGGAACTGGCTGTCTGCTCACCCTGCACATTTCCTGTGCCTTTGGGGCTAGGCGCAGGGATGGCCTGCCCCTCCCTGGTCACAGTGTGGCACCCACCCCTCCCCCGGCTCCACACTGAGGCCTGGATTCTCCATGCAGCTCAACACTGGCAGGCTATGACGGGGGCCTCCCGGGCTGTGTCTCACCGTCTGTAACCCTGGAGTGTTTACCTTGGACATGCCTCCCCATAGGGTGGTTGTAAGGCTCCCCTGAATCACACCAGTGGAGGGGACACTGACCCTTAAGGTGCCAGCGGTGTGTGATGCAAGGAGGTGTCATGAGCCTGGAGTCCCCTGGCCAGCGGAGCGTGCCCCTTTTACATGTGTGCATGCACATGTACACTGGCTGCAGCTGAGGAGGCAAGCCAGCTGTGGTCGTGGCAGTCCCTGCTGGACAGTGTCCTACTTCGGCCACCGCCTCAGTCCTCCCCCTGGCCTGGCCCCCTGATTGCCGCCGGGGGCTGCTCCTGAGCCCACGCCACCTGGGTTTGACTCCTGGCTCTGCCATTGAGCAACCGTGTGCTCCCCACAATTTACCCCTTCTCTTCGCAAAAATAGGGTAACGATAGCACCTGTCTCCAGGGGCGCTTGTGAAGATGGAGTTACCATAAATGTTAGTGCTTGGCTCTTTTCATCTCCCCACCTTACTGCCCCCACCACCTCCACATCAGACCACAGGCCCACAGTGAAGTTCAGACTGACGTCTCACAGTTCCTGTTCCAGAAAGGACTTAGAACCCATGAGAAATGAGGCAGGGCAGCCCGCCGTCGGCCCTCCTGTCCCGCTGGGGTGTGCGGTGTGGGCACACGGGCATGGCTGTCTGGGCTGCAGGGTGGTTGTGAGACCAGCTGAGCAAAGAAGACGATTCCTTCTCAGGGAAGGGCCCCCGGTGCTCACGGAGATGGGTTACTGGACCCCAGGAGTCAGGGCCCTCCCAGTGCACCACGGCTGGCCTTGTCCTAGAGCGGGGTCAGTGGCCCTGTGAGACGCAGCGGCGACGATGGCCGGGTTATGTCAGGAGAAGTTTGTCACAGCCGCTGCTCCCGAGCCTTGCACAGCCCGCGGCCTTGCTTGGGCTTTACCCCGGAAAGGATGGGGCTGTGTTTGAGCTCGCACTCTCCGCTGTGTCGTTCTGAGTTACCATAGGCCGTGCCGAGCTGAGATGGCTGTCAGCGTGCGTGCCAGCCTTTGGCTGAAGGACGTCCTTAGCAGAGCGGCTCCTTTTTTGGGTAGGAAAATGCTCTTTGGGGCTGGCGAGGGCTGCCTTAAATTTTCTGTTTGTTCCAGTAGCAGATTGTCAGGGGATGTGTCAGCCGTCTGGGGACAACCTGTCCCCCAATACCTGCCTGGCTCTAACCTCCAGGCGCCTCACGCCTGAATCCTAGGACAGCTTAGCACGGAAAGGGATCCTGGAGGCTTGAGACCTGCCCTTTTTCATTTAATCACTAGCGTGGCAATAGTCAGTGCTGCCGCCTCATCGGGAACATCACGACTGACGTTTTCTGAGCAATGGCAAAGTGCTGCAAACTGATTAGAATTATCCATTCTATTTCATTGTTTTAAAGGGGCCTTGATGCACCAGGTTGCTTTCAGGTCCTCTGTAGGTCTGGTTTGGGAAACGGTGCCCCAGGAAGCAGATGCTGGCACGACCTCGCTTCGTGCCCAAGGAGGCTGAAGTTTGTAGTTAAGTAGCTCATCTAGATGCATTCAGACTCGAGTGGCAGAGTCAGGACTGGATGCCACCTGGCTGTCCCTCAATTCCAGTCTTTCAGCACTTGGAGAGGTGGGCCGGGCCTTAGGATTACACGCCTTTCACAGATGGGGAAATCGAGGACAGGGGTGAGTGGCCAGAGCCTTGTGTGTGACAATCACACCTGTCCTCTCCCCGGACACCCAGGTAGGCCTGGTGACTTTCTTGCAGTGCCACCCACTCCGTCCTTTGGTGGAGACCGTTGTGTTCTCTGCAGATGACTTCCGCTTTGCATGTTGCGTTTCCCCATTCTGTGCCCTCAGTGCCTCTGCAGACCCACCCGCAGCCCTGCTTTCCCAGCTGTGCCCGTAGGTGCCGGGCCCTGGCGTCGGTCCCCCCTGCCGTGGCCACGGTGGGGCGCTGTTGCTCCGCCCAGGGCTGCTGGCGGACTGGGAGCCGGCGCACAAAGCCGGGAGCAGGGACCGGCCTGGCTTTTCTTTGTCTTTTAAACCTGGTTTTGATTAGGGAAAAGACGAGTTACTGCACGGTTAGAAAGCACTTAAAGGGAGAGAAAGCCCTCACCCGGCCCGGCCCGACACTCCGCTCTCCTACTTGGGGGATTTTTGTGGGTCCCCGTCCCGCCGCGGGCCGTGCAGCTGCAGACCGCTCAGCGCACGTCCCTTTCTGTACTGCGTCTTGTCACCAAGTGGCCCCCTCGGTCTCTCCCCGTGTGGTATGGGGGTTTCGTATTTAACTATTTTTAGAGACTTCACAGTTCTGAGAAAGAAAGATGAAGTTCTACCGTCATAGTTGCCTTCTGCTAGAAATACTCTGCTAGAAACGTTCTTAATTATGACTTGGATACTACACGATTAGCATATAAAAATTGTAAACAGCTAAAAGTCCCTCAGCCATGAAAGTAGACATTTTTGAGTATACGTGCTTTATTACTAAAATGGGATTGTGTCCCATGCCATAATTTGCCCCCCCCCTTTTTTTTTTTTTTTAGCTTATACTCTTGGTGTTTCCAGATCAGTAAATAGACTAATGCGTTCTTACTCTGTGTGAGTTTATCACGTCACTACACTGTAAGTGGCATGCCAGGCCACGGCTTGGGGACATTGTGTTTTCTGTAGTCTTTTGCTCTCACAAGAGATTAACTTTTTCATGTTGGAGTGGTTGGTCTATTGAACTCCCCCTGGATCCCTGCCCCAGAGCAGGGTTCTGGAAGCTTCTGCTAGGGTCTTGGCTATGCCACTCCAGTGAAAGGTTCTTTATGGACTTCATTCCCTCTGTCAAGAAGGCCTGTCTGCTTTTTCAACCCCTGCCTGCCCACCCTGCCCTCCGCCTCCCACCTCCCCCGCCCCAGGGCTCAGGGACTCCGCCAGGCCCCTGGTCCCTGAGGACTCTCGGCTTCCCAAGGGACAGGCTGGTTCCTGTACAAACAGGCCTTCCTGTAAAGCTGGACTTCCCACACTCTGCCCAGAGTCAGAGCCAGTTTCTGGGGCCCCATGCCATGGCCTTGAGTGGTGAAGCTGGACGTTTCTTTGGAATGTAGAGCCGGGTAGTACGTCCTGCAGACACCCAGGCAGACGCTGATGTGGGAATGGAAGGGACACAGTGGGGACGTGGGGACATAGCCCATGTGAGCGGCCTGCATCCGTGCTCACATGACCTGAGTGGTCACCTCCCATAGGAAATGCCTGACACTGTACCCGAGGTCAGAAATCTGACCTCATCCTAGACACGCCCCTTCCACTCCCTGATCTCGTCTCCCCCCCCACCCCCACCCCACGCCCGCACATAGGACTGCTCCCCAAGTCCAGGCCCTGGGCATTTCTCCCTGGACCGTGAGCAAAGCTTCCCCGCTCAAGTCATGCCCCGACAGACCCTCAAGGAATGAGGGTCCCTCAGTCCCTGTGCCTGAGTCTCTTCCACCCTTGGCCCACCCCGGTCGCCGCCCACTGCTGCATCGCCTTCTCCTAGCAAGCCTGCCTCCATGCTCCTGCTGTCCTGGGGTTACTGCTCGGTGTGGTCCTGCTCCGTTCTTGTGGCTGCTCAGCTCTGAGTTTCTGGGGACAGTGGCAGGTCTTACTGAGCTCTGTGTGCTCGTCACCCACACAGGTTCTTGCACACGGGAGGTGCCGGGTCACGGAAGGCGCTCAGCGCGTCGGGGAGGGCTGCTCGCAGAATGGCTGAGGGGCGGGCGGAGAGACCAGCTGAGGCCGCCGAGGAGCTGGGAGGAGGCACGGTGGAGCAGCGGGCTTTCCAAACACGGTCTGTGCCTCAGACTGACGCTGGGAGCCCCCGTCTTCCCTCCCCTTCCCCTCCTCACTGGGGGAGTAGGTGGAAGTAAGTCTGGATAAGAGATGTGCTGTCACCCTGTCTGTCCGTCTTTCTGTTCATTTGTCTGTCCTTCCTTTCCCCCTTCCTTCCTCCCACCATCCATCCATCATCCATCATCCTGTTTTTTTCATTTGCTCTTTACTGAGTGTTTGCTCTAGACCAGGCACACTGCTGAGTCCCAGAAACTGGAAGGCACTTGCTGTTAGGATGGAGTCCAGGCTGCTTTCAGCTTCCCCCGCATCACAGGCAGGGCCTGACGCTGGTGCCAAAGCAGAGCCTGTCCCTGGTGGCTCTGTGACGTGAGCCCGTCTGGCAGGTGTCCAGAACAGAGGACAAACAGGGACTGGGGTGCGTGGGGTTTCCTGGCACAGCCCCTGCCGCTGGGTCTCTGCTCTCCATTGCTACCTTCAAAATGTGCTGCTATCTCCAAAGCACAGCAGGTGCAAGCCTGTTACTTCACCCCGTCCTACATCCCCTGGCTGCTCACGGGACACTTTGAGGGGGACAGCAGTAGAGGACCATGAGCAGAACTACCCTCAGTGTTTGTCACAGTGTCACCCTGCCTGCTGTGTGGCCTTGAGCAGACCCCTAGCTTCTCTGAACCACGGATTCTTCAACCTGCCCAGTGAGTTGTAGCCGGGGCTTCGGCCCTGAGCGTGGAGGTGTGCCCCATGCTGTGACCTTCCAGCAGGCAGCTTTTCCCCGTCTCTGCTGGAAGCCTGAAATCACACCAGGCACCTAAATCCAGAGCGTGGGAATGGTCGCCTCTGAGCACCCTGCCCTCCGACCCGCCGGGCCTCCCTGCTGCTATATTTATCTGCGGCTGGTTAGTCTGCGCCATTGTGGGGGGATAGAGCCAGCCTCTCGGCGCAGCTTAGCCACATCGCATTGCCAACAGGAGCTCAGACGGTGACCTCAGTCCAGTGCAATGGCCCGTCAGGCAAGCAGGCGAACCAGAAATCCCATTTCCAGTAAAACACTTGTTCTCATTTGCAGGAACCTTAGAATGGCTAATTTAGGCACCAGCAGGGATTGGATCACCTATTAAACTGAAACCAAGTTTGCTTATTTACTGGCATGTGACTCAGGGGGACAGTGACGTGTGCAGCCCTGGCACACTCAGCCCCGTGAACGTTTACGTGTGCACGGCGCAACCACCCCACGGACTGGGAAAGGAAGTGCCCATCCAGGCGCTGCCCTCAGGCCCCCTCCCATTCCCGCAGCAGCATCTGGCCCAGAGCAGGGTTAGGGCCACCTTGGGGGTGACAGTCCAGTGGGGCTCTGAGTCACTGAGGGGCTTCCTGGAGAAGGTGGTTTGCTCGGTGGGACTGAAGTGTTTTTTAGGTTGGTGGAGGTTACCTCACTCAAGGGACGGGGGAGTGTGTGTGGGGAGACAGGGGTGGCTTTCTGCTCTCCCCCGGGAGCTGGCCCTGAGGTCTGCAGCCTCAGTCTGCATCCACCCCCATTTCCAAGCAGCATGGAGTAACTCCGAGTGGGCCCACGGGGTGCTGAGGTCAGGCAGCCCCTGCAGCCTCCGGGAGGAGAGCGCGTTCTCTGACCTGTGACCCGGGAGGCCTGAGGCCGGAGTGGCCCTTCGTGCAGTCGGCCGGTCAGCTATGCAGTCCAACACCCACCTGCTCCTCCCTCACGCGCACCTGCTCCTCCCTGACACCCACCCCCTCAGCGGAGGTTCCCTGCACAGGGCGTGGCCGATCCAGCAGTAGGGCCTCGCCACCTCCAATGCCAGGTCCTTGGAAAGCTCCTTCTGGGCACAAGCTCAAGCCCACCCAGCACCTGTGTGGGTCTGAGCGGGCCAGCTGGCACAGCTGTCCTGGGACGTCCTAACCTGGGGTTTTGTCTGTGATCCTCCAGCTCCAAGAAGCCCAAGAAGCGCCCTGAAGTGGCCGTGAAGCCCAGACCCGCGCCCCGACTCACCATCTTCGATGAGGAAGTGGACCCTGAGGAGGAGCTCTTCGGCCCGGACAGGAAGCTCTCGCCCCAGGGCCTCCGAGAGGACGTGCCCTCCAGGGACCGTAAGTAGAGCTCCAGAGTGTTCCCGTCACTCTTGGTGTCCCCTTGGTGACCAACCAGCCTCTGTGAGGGGCTTTGGACCTGCCACATGTGTCCTCTTTCAATGTGATACAGATTCAGCTCATGGAGATCTCTGCTGGGGAAATCTAGTCTTGTGACCCGTTTCTAGCATTTTGGAACATTCTGGGGCTGTATGTTTATTCTGGTTATCCCATGGAAGGGGAGGGTCATTTTCTCTGTTGCTTTGAGAAGCATGGATTGGGATCGGCATGGCCAGACGTGGGCCCCAGGCATCCGTGACTGCAGGTTTGTGACGAGAGGTTTTGTGTCACCACATAAACCCCGCTAGAGGGTTCTGTACAGAGGTGGAAAAGGACAGCCTGTTCTTGTCCCTGAGCCTGACCTTTCCTCACCCTGCCCAGGTCCTCATCTAGGGCTGGGGAATTGATGTCACCCATTAATTCACCCACTGAGGGCCAGGCCGTGTGCTGGGCCCTGAACACACTGCCGAGTCAGGCACAATCTGGCCTCAGGTCCTCTCATGGAGGAAAGAACATCTGACAGTCACAGGGTAGCCTGACCCTGTAACAGGTCTGAGTAGAACGCTGGTGCCTGTGGGGACACCAGGGAGGGGTCCCTGGGGTAGGGGTCCGGGGGGCTCTAAGCGCACTTGCCCTGGCCTGCTGGAGATGGCTGTTCTGGGGAAGAGGCCGCCATCCCCGCAGGGCAGCGCTGAGCAGGGAGACGAGGAGAGGGTGGTGGACCCAGGCTCCTGGGAGGCAGGGACCGTGCTTGGAATGGTGTCTGCTTACCAGTACTCCCCTGCCGGCAGTAGCCCCTGGCCCGTGGCACTCAGGAAGCACTTGTTGGAAGGCTGGTGTGTAGCCGTGGGGGCTGAGCTAAGAGCTCCTGCTGATTCGGGTCACAGGGAGCCTGGCACAGTGAGCTGAAGAGGCCTTTTCCTCCTAAAAGCAGTGGAAAGACCCCCAGGACTTGAATTGAGTGATGCCATCAGCTGACTGGCCCCGTGCAGAGAGAGGTGGGGGGTGGGGCTGGGCAGACAGGGGTGCTGGCCCCGGTGCGCACCTGGCCCCATTCCTCTGGTTCTTCTGTGCTCTGCCCTGTAAGCTTGCTCGCCCTCTCCCAGGAGGCTAGTAGGCCAAGCCATCACTACCCTGCACCCCCAGGCCGTGGAGGGTGAGCCACGACTCCCTCTGGTCACTGTGCTGCCACCTTCTCCACAGCCCTGAAGCTGTTTGATGATCCTGACCTCGGTGGGGCCGTCCCCCTGGGAGACCCCTTGTTGCTGCCAGCTGCCTGTGAGAGCAGAGGGCCCACACCCCGCCCGGGCCACAGGGCGACCTCCGAGGAGCTGCTCAGGTACCACCTGTGCCCAGCGGTGCTTTGCCGGCTCTGACAGCGACAGGGCCAGGGACCTGGCCCAACATGGGAGCTTTTCACCAGCCTTGGCCTTCGAGGGAGGGAGTCCTAGCCCTAGGGAGGCAGGAGCCTGTGGGAGGGAGCTGGCCAGGAGGCAGCATGGGGATTTGATGACCAGGGGCAGGGCAAGCAGCTCAGAAGGTTCCAGAAAGAACTGTATGCATGTGTCTTTTTCTTTCCCTTTCACCCTCATTTTAACAGTTTACAATACTATTGCAAGAGCAAGCCTAACTGGCATACACAGGTTTGGGAACAAATAAAACTGACTCTCAGGGCAGATGTGCTGCATGGTGGCTGGGGGCAGGGTCCCAGCAGTAGGTCCTTCAGAGGGGAGAGCGAGGCTTCATCTGTTACGTGGAAGGCGATCGGCAGAAGGTGTGCAAAGGTGATAGACAGCCCCTCCTTCCGAGCATGTGTGTCCCACAGCGCACTGGGCTCTTCCCAGGTGATCTCATTAATCCTCACGACAGCGCCCGGGGTGGGTGCTGTCATCCTCGTTTTATAGGAAATGGACCACGGGAGAGGTAACTGGCCCAAGGCCGCAGCTCCCAAGTAGCAGAGCAGGATTGGAACCCCAGGTCCGCCTGTCTGTGTCCTGTCCTCCCCACTCCATCAGTGCCTCCCCTTGCCCCACGCCCCGCAGCAGCTCTCCCAGGGCTCCTGCAGGCACCGTCATGCTCTGAGCGCGCTGGGCACTGGGCGTCTCTCCATCGCATCATCTATGCCCCCCAGAATGCAGGCCGTGCTTGGGGACTTAGAGGAAGCTGAGCCGTCTCTTGCCAGGCACAGTTTTAGGGCACCGAGGCGTGCCGTCCTGGGAGGCTGTCATCTGCACCCTCGTTAGCAGCTGCGGGTCATTACGCGGCCCTCTCCGTGCCCGCCGCGCCTGAGTCACAGGATCGCTGCTTGTCTTTACATCTCCCCACGGCCCCGGGCATCTGTTCGTTCTTTTCCTGTGTCCTCGCCCCTGACATCTGGGCTGGCTGCGGGAAGCCAGTGTTGTTGTTATATGTTTAGGGGAGAAGTTGAGGCATAAAGAAGTGGAGTACAGGGTCAGCCCTGGGGAGTGGCAGGGTGTGGCAGAGCACGTCCCACCCAGGGGGCCTCTGCTGTCCCAGGGGGGCAGTGCCAGTGGGACCTTCTGGGCATAGTTGATTCTAAGTCCATGATTCCAGCACTCCCAGACCTGTGTGCTATGGAACATCACTTCGGAGGTGTTCAAATGTGTTATCTTCTAAGGGCTTCGTGCCAGATGAATGGGGCAGTGCCAGGGTTAAGCAGGACTCTGCACCGAGAGGCTTGAGGCGAAAACACCACGCAGCATTTCTCTGTGTTTGTGGGGCCTATTCTACCGATGACCCAGGAGCCCAGATGGAAACAGAGTGTTTGGAAAGGGGTGCCCACACTGCTACCTGTATCCCAGGTGTGACTGCCCCACACCCTCCCCAGAGCAAATCCAGCTTCTGATTAGTTCCCCGAGCCAGTGCTTTGCCATGTGGCGTAAATCCTGAACTCTGATACAGGCTTTTCGTGGCTGCTTTGTTTCCCCAGGGGCCCTTGTCTGAGGATGCTCCAGCCCCTCGGGGCTTTGTCCATGCACCTGGCCTCCAGCGGGGGCTGCAGGAGCCAGCACCTGTCCCAGTGTTGCTCAGGGAAGGGCGCCACATGGAGGGAGCCAGGCCACTCTGAGCTGAGGTTGCCAGGTGCAGCCTGTCCCTGGAGCACTCCTTGTGGGATCGCCTTGACCCAAGACAGCCATTAATGGGGGGCTAGGTGGTGGGATGGATCAAACGGGCCTTCCGTTGTGCAACTGGTCTCCCAGAATTGAGTTCCTCCCACAGGAACTCCATCAGCAAAGGACAGAGTTGGACTGTGGCCTGCCTTTCTTAGCTGCCATTCGGCACCTGGGGCTGGTCCTGGGTGACCGTCACCTTGCTGCAGTAGGTCCAGGGCCATGGAGGAGTCTTGGTGGGCTCTGTCTAGCGCCCATGTGGCCCACAGAGGGGCACTGTGGGAGGGGAGACCTCACCCCACAACACTCAGAGCCCCTCATTGATTCTTCCTTTGGCTGAACTCGGTCTAGATGAGAGCTCGGCTTCTGAAGTCAGACATTGTGGTTTCAACTTAGGCCACGTGCTAGCAGGCATCTCAGGCAGGTCCCTCGGCCCCCTGGGATGTGGGCATCCGCATCTGCAGGGTGGGGGTTTGGCCATACTCCCGCAAACTAGATAATGTGCTCAAGTGCTTGGCGCAGAGCAGGGGCTCCATACCTGGCAGCTCTTACCCATATTTCTTCAGGGGTTGAAGGAAAAGTCACCCACAGAGGCCCGTGTGTCTGGAGTGGGGCTGCTTAAGAAGCAGCACCCCCGCCGCCGCTGTGCTTGTGGGGTGGCAGGGAAGGGAAGCCTGTCCTTCAATTTCCACTCAGAAACAGGTGGTGGAAGGGCAGGTTGGGGGTACGGAGTGGGGGGCCTTACCCTTTCTTTGGGAGGCTATGCTCAGGCTGTCTCCCCTCTGGCTCCCTAGAGTCGAAGAGGACTTGGACCAGATTCTGAACCTGGGGACTGAGGCCAAACCCCAGCCCCAGCCTAAACCCAAGCCGGCAGTGGCAGCTAAGCCAGCGCTACCCAGAAAGCCAGCTGTACCCCCAAGAGCGGGCCCATCTGAGGCCATGGCCGGGCAACAGAAGCAGCAGCAGCAGATTGAAGCCATGGACGAGATGGACATCTTGCAGTACATCCGGGACCATGACACACCTGGCCAGGCCACTCCCAGCCTTTTCTGACCCCCCACCCCTGAGCCAGTGCTGGGCCAGCAGCCCCTTTCCTGGGGATGGGCGTGTAGTGAAGTGGGCCCTGTGCCCTGCAGGCCGGGACCTCTAGGCCCAGTGGAGGGAGGGTGGAAGCCCACTCACAGGACCCCTGTACAACCTTGTTCCTTTCTCTCCAGCCTGTGGGATCATTGAACCCTGCAGGGTGCAGAGAGAAGGTCATTACAGGAACTGGAGCCTACTTGTCTCGGCCAAGTGCATGTAGGGGTACCTCCTTGCTAACCAGGAGCCCAGTGCCCAGGATGGCATGAGCCTGGAGATGCCCAGGGTGCCCACCGGCTCTGCCAGCCCCAGCACAGGAGGGAGGGTCTGCCAACCTGGGGTGGGAGTGCGGGGACCAGCAGGGCCACTGGGGCCTGTGTGCTCTGGGAGGGTCCCCCAGGACAGGGATACAAGTGAGGACCTGGGAGAGCCTGGCTGGGCGGGGCATCCCTGAGCTGTCTCTGTACAGGTGCTGAGCAGGGTCCCTTGCCGTGTGTCCACCTCGCAGCCAGCAGGCCCAGCGCTGCTCCTCTGCAGTGCGGAGGGCCTGGCAAGCCCAGGTCTTCCTCTTTTCCTTCCCTAGGGAAGGCCTGGCCAGACCATGGCCCCCTCAGGCATCTAGCCATAGGGCCAGTGTCCACCACTGCAGCTCAAGCTGGCGTGTCCCTTGTGTTCAGAGGGGCCCAGGCAGGAGGCCTTTCGGCTGCTGCTTTGAAGGCCTTGTCTGTCCAGTCTTGGCGGCTGCCAGGCCTTCCCTGTGCTCCAGGCCTGGCCTTGCTCTCTGGACCTGCTGTGCTGGGCAGGGCCCGTGCCTTAGACTCCTCCCGGCCCTGCATGCCCGGCATGCGTTTCTGGGCCTGACGTGGTGCTCAGGAAATTCTCCATGAATGAATGATTTTAATGGAGCAAAGATGTCTTTTTTAAAAAATATATTCTTTATGTTGAGACCTAGTTTTTAATGAAACACAACCACTGTTGTCCCTTGGCTTGTTCTGTCCAACAGAGGCACTGGAAGGGGGGTTTGGGACTAGGATCCCAGACTCTTCCCTGATTGGGGCCAACAGCCAGCCCTGCGGGAGGACCCCCTGGCCCGGGCCAGGCATTGCTGCGAGGACCTGGGCTCATCAGGGCCTGTGCCAAGACCTGCAGGGCGGGTGTGAGCACGCCGTCTCACCTGTCCTGCGTCTCACCCTCATCGATGGCCCTGCCCTACCTGTGCCCGAGTGAGAGGAAATAGTTCTGGGGTCTGAGCTGAATCCCTCCTCCTCTGTGCCTCACCCCAGCTCTGAGGGCCGCATGTCCCAGAGCCAGCCTCAGCCCCATGACCAGCATGTGCCACTTCTCATCCACTGCCAGGCCCTCCCACCCCATGTGGCCCTGCCCCCACCCTTGCTGACTGCAGGAAGGAGCAGGTGGTAAGGTGACAGTCCAGCTCTGCCTGCGCTCTTTCCCACACTGTGCTCCCCTCTGCACCCCAGGCCAGCTCCCTGCCCCTCCCTTAATGCCTGCCTCCCCATCACCTGCCCCCCCAACCTGTGACGGGGAGCAGAGGGTGGGGCTGGCCCTCTGGTGGGGGTCACGGATGGAGCCTGCCACTCTGGTGTGGGTCTATCTGCTGTGGCCTGGCCTCCTCGGTGGCCTGGTGCTTTCTGACACCTCTGAGGATTCATGCTTCCCAGGTACTGATGCTTGACCTGCGGCTATTTTTCACCGCAGGTCTGTGACCTGCTGGCCAATTGGTGACACTCAGTCATGCAATAAAGCCTATGTCAGTGACTCACCCCAGCATTCATTAGGGGCATTCTTTTCTGTGCCAGGATGGTGTGGAGAGGGAGCGGGTGTCTGACAGCACTGAGCTCTATGAAGGGAGCTGCCCTTCAGGGACCCAGGGTCTTTGGGGACTCTGCCCGGCCTCCCAGCCTGCTGCTTGGTAGGGTGGGGTGAGGGCAAAGGGAGGATTCCACTGTGTAAACTGAGGCAGAGGGGCCCAGCCTGTTTGGGAAGAGGAAGGACCTATCACAGTCTCCTCAGCGTGGGGACTGGCCTAGGAGGCCCTTTCACTCTGACACCAGACAGCCCTGTCCATCATGCACGAACATGTCCCTGCCTGCACGCTGCCGCCTGAGCTCAGGCTATAAGGTGCTGCTTTGTGCCTGGGACCCTGAGGTTCTGAGCAGACGGCTGTGCAAGCTGACATCCCCGGGAGCCAGGGAGTCCCGCCCAGGGGCAGTTGGAGCTGGCCTTGCCCCACCCCCACCTCCACCACTTGGCTCTAGGTCTTGTAGCTCAAGGACAAGCAGCTGGGTCACTCTGAGAAGAACCACCAGCGCACAGGCCTGGGACTGAGTTTACCATAGAAGGACAATGAAGGTTTCATTGGGGCCAGCAGGTGCGTTTGTTTGGAAGCCATTGTGAGCCCCATGCGTAGGATTGCCGTCTGTGACGGGGTCCCCCTCCCTTCCAGTATTGTTCCTCTCAGGAAGCCAGAAACTCCGGCCAGTCCTCCTGGAAAGTCCTGATCCCGGCGCCTGTCCTGTCCAGGCTGCGCATGGGGATCCCTGCAGAGCACCCCCCACCCCCGTTCTAAGCTCTGGTGTCCCATGACCATATCAGTGCAAGGCATCTGGAGCCTGGTCACCTCCCTGTGTGCTGAGGACTGCCTGCAGCTTGAACCCTCCCACCGGACGTAGACAAGGCAGCAGAAGTCCGGCTACTCTTGGGGGCCGTGTGGCCCTCATGCCGAGCTGCCACGTTGGCGTAGCCATCCGCTCTGGGCAGAGCTTTAACGCCCAGGGTTAGACTTCGCGGTGTCTCCACACTGCAGTCTCCAGGGAAACCTGATGTGGAAAGAAAGTCATGCTCAGTTCTCTAGCTCACCAACTGTCCAGTCGGGCATATGCTGGGTAGAGAGCAGGACAGCAGAGCTCCTGTCCCCTGGATGGTGGCCCTGACTAGGGAGCAGGCACCTCCCACTGCTGCTGGGTGGGTTGCTGGCTGTCTGGAGCAGGTGTGGTCAATATTCAGGACCCCTCTGCGTGGCTGACCTTTTTAGCCTCAAGTTTTGGATGGTGCCCTACTGGTCACTCCAAGCCAGTCCCCACTCGGCACCCCGAAGCATCACAGTTGGGGTGGCTGACCAAAGAGCCAGTGGTGGAATCTGCTGTCAGGCTCTGTGGACCCAGGACGATCTAGGTTCTAGCCCAGTTCAGCTATGTGACGTCCTCTCACCCCTCAGTGCTGAGTGAAGAGACTTCCCTGGGCTCCTGGGAAGGGCCAGGTAGACTAACGCCATCTCTGTACCCAAAGGAGTTTCTATGGGCTGGCACTCTAGTTTGTCCCAGAGAGACCCCTGCCCAGGACAAGCTGGGCGCTTGTGGGAAGTGACAGTCTGTTGGTGGTCAGAAAGGCGCTGCCAGCTTCAGCTCAGCCTAGCCTCCAGCCCTGGGCACTGACCATCGATTTCCAGGTGTTGTGATACGTACCACACAGTGACTGGGACTCAGGTGTCGCCGTGGTGAACACAGCCTGGAGTGCAGATGCTGGTCCATCTCCTCACAGCGGCCTCCGGCCCTTGTTTCCCATGGCTCTGGTCACTGGGGAGAGCTGAGGCATTTCATCGGCTTGGGTCGCACTGAGGATAAAGCCGCAGCTTCTGGAGCACGGATTGTGAGCTCGGCGTGTGGCCTCGGTGAGTGGAAACCCTGCTGACAAGTTCCGGGGGTGCTGATGCTTCTCTGGCGACGGGGCAAATAGCGGCCTCTGCACCGCAGCTTCCCTAAAGGTGGGTTAGCTCCCCGGGCCCAGCTGGCCCAGTCGTCCGTCTCCACACGTGCAATGCTCATCCAAAAACTAAGCATTTAGTGTCACCTGCTGTGTACGGGCGCTGTGACATGTTGAACACGGGGCATGGGGTGGGGTGAGATCTCCCCTGACTTCTCCACGTGTGTGTATTTCTGGTTTTCCTTTTGCTTTAATAGCCACTGGGCTGATTTCCCCCTACGCAGTGCTGTCAGTCCCAGAGGGTGATTGTTTTTAGATTAGAAAGTAGCACAGCTGATGTCTGGTTCGCCTCCTTCTCAGACAGACCATCAGGAGCAGCAGAGAGGCTGAACTCGACCCCGTGCCCCGGAGCGCCTGGTTTTACTGCCCGAGTGATCTAGGACCCTGCACAGACTCTGTCTGGTTGCACAGTGGCCCTTGGGTTGGAACCCTGTCCTCACTATAAAATCCACGGGCAGAGAAATGGAAAATTCTGCAGCACCTTAGGGAAGACTGTTTGCCAGTGTTTTTAAAAGTTGAACATAAATTTACCGTACAACCCAGCAATTCCTCTCCTAGAGTTAAACCCAGAGAAAGTGAAGCATGTCAGCACAAAGACTTACAGACAATGCTCACAGCAGCTGCATTCATCATAACTAAAAAAGTGGCGACACCCAAAACGTCCCTCAGCTGGTGAGTGGATAGACCCCACATGTGAGATGGCCACACAATGGAATATTATTCAGCAATAAAAAGGAATGAAGTGCTGACACACGTTACCACATGGACCAACCTCAAACACAGTAGGCGAAGTGAAAGAACCCGAGTCAAAAGACCACCCATTGTATAATTCTATTTATACGAAATTTCCAGAAGAGGTGAATTGGAAGACACAGAAAGTAGATTCGTAGTTGCCTTGGGCTGAAAGTTGAAACAAACAGTGGTTGCAAATGGACACAGAGGATCTTTTGGGGGGGGGGGTGACAGAAATGCCTAAAAGTGGTTTGTGGTAATGGTTGCATAGTTCTGTAAATGTACTGAAGTCATTTCATTGTACACTATAAATAGGAGCATTTTAAGTTAAATTATACCATTAAATTATACCTTAATAAAACTATTAAAATTGATGGCTGGAAAATGAAACAAACAGAAAAATCTGTGGGCAGCAGAATGCTGGAAGTGTGGGGCCAACTTCTGGCTCTCCGGCCTCCTAGCTATGTGGCCCTGGGCCAGCTACTTATTCTCTCTGTGACTCAGTTTACTCATCTATACAATGGGAGTGGTAATTGCACCTGCTTCATTAAGGTAGTGATAAGGAGAAAATGAGTTAATATTTGTAAAGTTCTGTGATCAAGACCTGGTGCATAGTAGACATTACATGTGAAAATTTAAAATTCTGTTGAGTTGTTAGTTGTTCATTGTGCTATAAGGAATCCCAGGGGTCAAGCGCACCCTCTCTTCCCGCAAGAACGACAGCCACACCTTTGGGTGGAAAGGAAAGCAGATGGGGCTTGTATAAGGAGGGTGGATGCCTCTGAGATGAGAGGCTGTGCCTCTTTATGCCAGCCATGTGGCTTCTCTGAGCCCCCATCCATTCATCTGCCCAGTGGGGTAACACAGCCTGCTTCTGCTGCCTCATGTGGGGTGGGGCTCATGGGAGATGACACCTGCAGAACCATTTGAGATCCACAAAGGAGCCTTAGCACCGAGGGGCCTGGTGTCTGGTGGCTCAGGGATGGGACCAGGGTCCTAGGTCTGCAAGGGCCAAGGAGGGCAACAGGAGGGAGGGTAGATGAAGCATGCCGGCAACCAGCCTCTGGAAGAGAGATCGTTCTGATGAGGACTACTAGTAACACCAGCGGGGCTGTGGCAGTGGGGAGCTCATCCAGCACACCCCACACTCCACACCAACCACAGCTTTCCTAGCACCATAGAGACCAGAAAATAAACACACGCTCCCCTGACCTTTTGTTCAAAGCGACTGGCTGGGCGGGGCTGAGAAAGGAAGGTCAAGTGCAGAGAGGTTTCTGGTAGTCCCAGCAGCCGCAGGGTCATAGAGTGACGGGCATGGCCTCAGCGCTGATGCCACTTCCTCTTTGCGCCTCAGGCCTCCTCCGACTTCCTCATCATCTCGCTGTTCATTCTGGGCTGGGCTGGGGGTAGAAGGCTGGATGGGGGGCAGGTAAGGTGTTCCTGCATTGCCCTGTGACAAGAAGCCACACCCACAAAGATTTATATGCAGATATTCATAGCAGCATTATCCATAGCAACCTCTGCCCCCAACCAAAGGAAACCACCCAGATCTCTTGCAATGATTAACAGATCAACAGTTACATCAATCTAGCGAGATACCACTCAGCAACGCAAAGGAAAATACTGATAGTTACAATGACGCCGATGGGTCTCAAAAACAGTCTGAGGGAAAGAAACCAAATCCCCAAAACTCTAGGCTATATGATTCCATTCACATGAAATTCTAGAAAAGACAAAACTATAGAGACAGAACATAGATCAGTACTTCCCAGGGGCTGGGGCTGGGCTGGGGGGAGGGAGGATGGACCACAAAGGGCATGAGGAAACTTTGTGAGGTGACAAATGTTATAAAATGTGAGCCTGACTACAAACAAAAATCACTGAACTCTACGCTTAAAATAGGGGAATTTTATTGTACGTAAAGCATCCCTCAATAAAGATACTGAGAAAGGAACCACAATACAAAACTAACATCCTCTTACGGTACGACCCAGTCATTGTGCCCCTTGGTATTTACCCAAACGAATTAAAACCGCTGTCCACGTGCAAACGTGCACAGGGATGTTTATAGCAACCAGAATGTCTTCAGTGGGTGACATAAACCGTGGTCCATCCGGGCGGTGGAATATTGTTCGGCGCTAAAAAGAAATGGCCAATCAGGCCACGGAAAGGCAGGCAGGAACCTGAAATGCCGGTGACTGAGTGAAAGAAGGCACCCTGACAGGCCTGTCTGTGCTCTGTGATTCCAAATATACGACACCTTGGAAGAAAGTAAAACTGGAGACAGTAGAAAGATGAGTGGTTGCCAGGGGTTGGGGATGAGTGGGTGGAGCTCAGGATTTTTAGGGGTGTGAAAAATACTGTGTATGATACTACAGCGTCATTACACAACTGGCCAAACCCATAGAATGTCCAACGAACCCTAATGTAAACTATAGACTCTGGGTGGCAATGCTGTGCCAGTGCAGGTTCGTGGACTTTAACAAATGTCCCTCTCTGGTGGGGATGTTGGTGATGGGGGAGGCCGTGTGTGTATGGGGCCAAGGGGAGCTCTCTGCACTTTCTGTTCAATTTTACTGTGGAGTTAAAACTGCTCTACGACCTACAGTTGGTTTTTTTTCTTAAAGGAACCACACGGAGGAGGCTTCTTAGCCTGAGAGGTACTCACCACTCCTAGATGTCATCCCTGCCCCCCAAGACTGTGCCCCAGCTTTAGCGATATCCCCCACAACCTCCAGAGTGCCTTGGGTTCCAGCTGAGGCTCACAAATACGCTGCTGATGGTGGACAGGGTTTCCAGTCCAGCAGAAGGGCAAAACGGTGGGGAAGAGTTGGGGCGGTAGTGGGGTTGGAGGGTCCTGTGAAGAGGAAGACCTTTCCCAAAGCCCTCTGGAGAAATGAAGGGTCAAAATCCCCAGCTGGCCTGGTTGCCCCAGGCCTTGGTCTATCCAAAACTCATCTTTACTCCTCTGTATAATTTCCATCTTTTCTTTTTTCCTTCCTTGGAGCTGCCCTATGTTGTCCTGCACAGGAGTGGATTTATTGCAAGGTGGCTCATGGCCTTTTGGAGGGGGACAAGATGCCCTGAGCAAACCCTGGAGCTGCACAACCCTGTCTCCCCTCTTCTCTCCCCTAGTGGAATGAAGCTGAGGGGCTTCGTATCAAGAAAACATACCCAAGGTGCCCCCAAAGCCCAGATGAAGCCCCAGGGGCATGAAATACAATGGTCCTCAAGAGAATGAGCCTTCCTGGTGGGAGCAGGCTGCCCAGCTGAGGCATGCCCCAGTGGCTCTGTGGCATGAGTCAGGCTGGCTGGTGACCGGAACGGAGAAACCACAGGGTCTGGGGTACACGGGGTTTCCTGGCACAGCTCCTGCCACTCACTGTCCTTTTGAGCTGAAAAGTGTACAAGACTTTGTTTGCTGGGATCACAGAGGCACTGCTCTCAGAGGCAGAGAGGCAGGACTGCTTGCGAGGCCCTGCTAGAGCAGCAGGTCAGGGTCCTGGTCTCACTGGGATAAATTCAAGATGGCAGTAGGCTGACCACATATAGCCTTTGAAATGGGACAGACAGTACTGTTGTTTTGTGTCCTGTTTAAAATGGGACATCTGGGCCCCCTATCCTGGGCTCATCTGGCTTCTGTCCCTGGATTTGTGCTCCCAGCCCGCTTTGCGCGTGTGTGTGTGTGTGTGTGTGTGTGTGTGTGTGTGTGTCTGACTTCATTGTCTTTACAGAGGTACCTGACCTCAGAGGCATGGGCATTAGGTGGGCACTTACAGGATTCCCCTCCAGCTGAGAGGAAAGGGAGCAAAGGTCTTGCCCACACACAGGGGTTTGCATGCCAGCTCAGCAGGGAGCCAGGGACCCCAGAACACCTGTGTCTCTCAGATAGTCATCAGTTCTCCCTGGGCTCCTGCCCATCAGGCCAGCAAGAACTAGGGATTTGTTTTTCCAGTGGCCATGTAGGCCCAGGCACAGCTCTTCTCGCAAGCGTGTTCAGGGGAAGGCTGACAGCCTTCCCCTGCCATCCGGAACCAGACGGGATGCCTGCTCTCACCGCTCCTACTCAGCCTTGCACCGGAAGGGCTAACCAAAGCAATTAACCCTCTCGCTGCAACGTTCGGACGTGTCCGAATGCGTATTTCCATCCACTGACAACGATGTTCGAGTTTATCCCACGAGCTCAAAAATTTTTTTGTACATCTTTCTGTATTTTTGTGTTTTTCAAGAATGAATAATAACTTTTATACTTTAAAGTAATCATTTATTTTAATGAAATGTACCACCTTCACTGTATTTACTTAAAAATATAAATACTGTACTTATTGTAAAATTGTTACTCAGTGTGAAACAGTTTCAAGGACTTTTCTCCATTTACAAGATTTTTCAATATGTTTTCCTGTGGCTTGCACTATCAACAACAAAGATGTTTTGTATGCCATATTTTGTCACACTTTGTAATACATTTTTTATGTCATCAATGCCATTAGATTTTAATTTATCTATACTTAAATCTAATTGATGCCACTTATTATATTGTGAGTATTTTTTGCTAAAATTCAATATATGGTAAATTTATTACCATATAACAAAAATTTTAAATAAAAATAGTCATTTATATACAAAGCACCTCAAAATGTTATTATTAGATATATAAAATAGTTAAAATATCAATTTTTTATTTTTTGTGGCTTTTTGACACATTTTGAAAAAAAAAACTTGAAGTGAAAGGGTTAAGCAAAAATAAATAAATAAACAAAGGGTGTCTAAATTTGAAAAGCAGCAAAACTATCCCTGTTTGCAGAAAATATAATCTTATACATAGGAAATCCTAATGAATTCACCAAAAAGCTATTAAAGCTAACAAATTAATTGACCAAAGTTAAAGGATGCAAGATTAACACACAAAAATCAGTTTTATTTCTATCACAGTCTAAAAAGGAAATTAAGAAAATAATTACATAGACAATAGTATCAAAAATGATAAAATACTTAGGAATGAATTTAACCCAGGAAGTGAAATACTTGTACACTGAATACTATGAAACATTGTTGAAAGAAATCAAAGAAGATGGAAATAATAAATGGAAAAAAAAATCCCATGTTCATGGATTAGAAGACTTAATAGCTAAGATGGCAATACTCCCCAAACTGATCTATGAATTCAGTGCAATTCCTGTCAAAATCCCAAAGGCCTTTTTTTTACAAAAATGGAAAAAAGTTAACTCTAAAATTCATATAGAATTGCAAGGAACTCTGAAAAGCTAAAGTAATTTTGAAAAATAGGAATGACTTTGGAGGACTAACACTTTCTGATTTCCAAACTTACTACAAAGCTGTGGTAATCAAAATACTGGCACAGGATGAACTTACAGATCAGTGGAATGGACTAAGAATCCAGAAATAAACCCATACATCTACCGTCAATATATTTTTGAAAAAAGTACCAATATCATTTAGTGCAAAAAGAATAGTCTTTTCAACAAATGGTGCCAGAGGGGATATCCACATGCAAATAAAGTTGGACACTACCCCACACCTTGGATCAAAGACCTAAATATGAGAGCTAAGTATATAAAACTTAGAAAAAAACAAACAAACATAGGAGTAGATCTTCATGACTTTGGATTTGGCAGTGGGGTCTTAGATAAGCCGCCAAAACACAAGCAGCGATAGAAAAAAATCAACTGAACTTCATCAAAATTAAAGACGTTTGTGCTTCAAAGGACACCATCAAGACAGTGAAAAGTGAGCTCAGAGAATGAGAGAAAGTATTTGCCAACCCTGTATCTGATAATGGTTTAGTGTTCAGAATATATAAAGAACTCTCAGGACTCAACAATAAAATAGAGCAAGTAACTCAATTTTAAAATGCCCAGAGGACTTGAATAGACATTTATCCAAAGAAGATATACAAACGGCCAACAGACACATGAAAATATGCCAGCATCATTAGTCATCAGAAAAATGCAAATCAGAACTGCAATTAGATACCACTTCGTAATCACTAGCATGGCTATAATAAAAAACTTGGAAAAAGAACAAGTGTTAGTGAGGAACCCTTATGCACTATTTGTGGGCACGTAAAATGGTACAGCTGCTGTGGAAAAAATTTGGGGGAATTCCCTCAAAAAGTTAAACATAGAATTGCCTTATGATCCAGCAATTTCAGTCCTAGGTGTTTGCCCCCCAAAATTGAAAACAGGTGTTCAAACAAAGTTTGCACAAGAATATTCATCGTGGCACCATTCCCAATAGCTAAGAGATAGAAACCACTGAAATGTCCATCACCTGATGAACGAGTAAACAAAACGTGGTCTATCCACACAACGGAATACTGTTCAGGTATGAAGTACAGCCATCAGTATCAGCACATGAAGTACTGGTGACGTGCTCCAGTATGGATGTACCTGGACACCCTTACACTGAGCATAAGAAACAGGACACCAAAGGCCACATGTGGTATGATACCGTGTATACGAAATATCCAGGATAGGCAAGCTCAGAGACAGAGAGCAGAGTAGTAGGTGCCAGGGGCTGGGGGCGGGGACAATGGCCGTGACGGCTTAATGGGAACAGACTTGCCTTTTGGGGTGATGAAGTGTTTTCGAAGTAGATGGTGGTGATGGTTGTACAAGGCCATGAACGTACTAACCACTATTGGATTGTATGCTTTAAAATGGTAAATGTCATGTTATTGTGTGTATTGGACCACACACACACACACAAGTGACCTTAGGGCACAATGGGGACAAGCCCAGCAAGGAAGGCCTTGCTTGCCAGGCCAGGCCACAAGGATGATGGGGAGCAGGGTGGGGAGTGGGACACCTAGGGGGCCATGGAGAATGGAAGGCATGAGGCAAGTGAAGGGAAAGGGAGCAGCCTGTCTCCACAGCTGACGCTGAAATCCTGGTGAGAGAGGCTGCTAGGAGGGCAGGCCTCCCGGGTTTACGAAGCCCGTGTGTTTGCGTCTTGCCTGGGAGTGATATGGGCTGGGACCTGTCTTCCTTGGCTGCCTCTAAACTGAAGACAAGCTCTCCCCTGGTTTGGCAGGAAACGTTGGAAGTTCCTGCCAAGACATCTGTTTCGTTTTCCTTGGCAACAAAAGGCATCCTGGGAGAGAGAGACTCAAGGCTGAGAATCGGGAACATCCATAATTCTTCTTTTCTCACATAAGAGTTTAAACGGAAGCTCCCAATCTCAAGTTTAGAGAAGGTCAGGCCCAAGGAGACTGGGCTGCAGAGAATCCAGAATTTGGGGGAGAAATAAGTGGAGGCAGGAGGGCGGGAGGGCAGGAAGACAGGCGGCACAAACAGGAGGGGCCCAATGCCATGAACACCCAGAGTCTGGAGCAGAGCCCCTCTTGGGGGATGGGAGTGGAGGAGACTCTGCTCCTCTGTGACTTGCTTGACTTCTGAAATAGGGAAATTGGGGGGCTGGGGCCTGGCACTGACTTGCTTTTATAACTAAGAACTCCAGACCCAGGGCTGTCCCGGGGATTGTTTAAAAGGGAGGTGCCTTACACAGAGGCAGAGAGAAATAGGGTGCAGGGTGTAGACTAAAAAGCTATCGATTCTTCAGCTGAGGGCCCGGCAGTTCAATGACCACTGAAGGGTGAACAGTCACCTTACAGACCATCTCAGAGACAGTAAGACCCAGCCCCACTCTGATCCAGGCTCCCTGGAATACAGCGATGGAAGAGGTGGCCCGAGCTACACACACACACACACCCGCTTTCAGTTCAGCACCATCTCTGAGCTTCTCAGACCAGTAAGGGCTGATGAAGTGCTATTTAAATATTTAAACATCAACAGACCAGTGGCAGTCAATCCCCATAGAGAGAGTATTCGAGTCCTTCTCAATTAGGAGGGTTGGCACCTTCTGAGGGCAGGGGCCATGGAGGGCCCTCTGGGAAGCAGCGTATTTTGTCACCCTGAGTGCTGATACTCAGGCCCAGCACAAACCCACTGTGCATCACATATCATTGTCTCCATTTTGGGGAGTTAAAGTTATTTATCTGAGGGGGTTGCACAGCTGGACTAGAGTTAGAACCCATCTCTGTACTGTCATGTAGCTCTGCATCCCGATTAGACTGAGTGGGCCAAGCATGGTCACTGCACAGCTGTTTTGTTGTGTGTTTTTTTAACAGCTTTGTTGAGATGTAATTCACATACTGTACAATTCATCTAAATGACACCCACTTAAAATTCACTTAAATTTAAATTCAGTTGGAAGTCTATAATGCAATACTTTTTATTGTGTTCACAGAGATGCACAGCCACCACACAATCGGCTTTAGAACACACTCATCACCTAAGAGACCCCATACCCCTGAGCTACCACATTCCAGCCCCTTCACTCCCACTAGTGCTAAGCAATCATTAATCTGTCTCCTATCTCGATAAATTTGCTCATTCTGGACACTTCATATAAATGGAACAATAAAACAAATGACTTTTTGCTACTTCTTTCACTTAGCACAATGTTTTCAAGTTGTGTCATGGAGCACCTTTCAGTACTTCATTCCTTTTTATGGCCATATAATATTCCATTGTGTAGATATACCACATTTTGTCTATCCATTCATTCATTGTTGGACATTTGGGTTTTTCTACCTTTTGGCTACGTGCAAGTTTTTGTGTAGACATATGTTTTCATTCCTCTTGGGTATGCACCTACGAGCAGAATTGCTGAATCATATGGTAATTCAGAGTTCAACTTTTTGAGGAACTGCCAAACTTGTTTTCCAAAGTAGATGCACCATTTTACATTCCCAGCAGCAATGTATGAAGTTTCATATTTTGCTCCATCCTCTCCACCACTTGTTAGTATTATCTTTTTGATCATAGCCATCCTCATGAATATGAAGTGATATTTCATTGTGGCTTTAATTTGCATTTCCCTGCTGACTAATTATAGTGAGCATCTTTTATGTACTTATTAGCCATTTGTATATCTTCTTGGGAGAAATGTATATTTAGATCCTTTGCCAGTTTTTAATTGGATTATTTGGATTTCTATTATTGAGTTGTACAAGGTTTTTATATATTCTAATACAAGTCCTTTATCAGATAATGATTTGCAAATATTTTCTCCCTTCTGTGAGTTATCTTTTCACTTTATTGATAGTGTCATTTGAAGCACAAAAGCTTTAAATTTTTATGAAGTCCAAATTGCCAGTTTTTCTTTGGTAGTTTATGCTTTTGATGTTACAGATGGCCCAGTTTTTAAAAGAAATATTGACATAGAGAACCATGTCTATCCAAAACAGCAATTGATTCTTTTTCTGTTTTTTCAAGCTCAGATATTTAAATCATTCTTTTATTACACTCCACTTTATTCCAAAAATAATTTGATGTTGATTATAAAAATTCAAATAATAAAAAGGATACCATAAATTAAAAAAAAAAAAACCCTATGCAAAATCAAAGTATGTATCTGAGATGGACCCCAGGGTAAAATCAGTGTGTAGAATGACTACATACACAGGGCTTCCTAGAGAACAAAGCAAGGAGGAAAATACAATTATTTATAAGATTCACAAGTCCATGAGATAAAGACACATCTCTAGCTTAGGAGAGGCATCACTTTTCTTGGCACAGAGGGCAGAAATAAATTTCTCCTATGGCCACTCTTAAAGGGAGACTGTGTTTGGGTCTACCAGCTAGAAGTCACATATATAATGTGCCTGATAACCTATCTTTTTACAGCACAATTTCCTTCCCTTTCTGTTTACAGACCCACATCTCTTCCTGCCAACAGTGTGGCCACACATGAAATTGTCCTTGTAGTAATCTTTTAAAAAACAGATAGGAGCACATCTCTTCCCTTCTTGAAAGTTTTCAGTAGCTCCCAGTTGCCCTCAGGATAAAGTCTACATTCTAAATACTAAATCCAAATACTCGATAAGTAAAGTAATCTCTGGCTATTTAATGCAGCACAAATACTTCTTATTATAACATCCAGTAGCCCTGAAGATCACCCTTTTATATAATATAGTACAACTTAAACCCTTTTTATTGTATTCTGTTGTAAGAAGGCATGTGAATATACGCTATTATTTAGAATAATTTTCTCAAACACTGGTTCATGTAAAACAAAATTTTAAAAATATTTGTTCTTGAATTAGTTGTAAAGAAAACTGACTCTCCAAAACAATGCCCTCTCATGGGTTTCACTAACTGAAGTTTGATTACAGAGGGAAAAAGAATGTCCATCCTCTAATTCTTGGCATCATTTCTCAAGAAAATAAGCGTTTTTAGATATAAAAGAGAAATACATGCATATTCATTATGGAAAATACAGCTAAACCTAAAAAAAAGAATTACACAAGATTACACTTTCCAGATAACCACTGCTAACATTTTGAAATATGTTCTTCTATATTTTTACGGTGTATACATATGTATATTATTTTTTTTTTTTTTACAAATAGCATCTTTTTGACAGCTTTTGTGGCCTTGTCTTTGTGTATCAGGGGGACTTTAGTTAAGTATAATCAACATTGTCATTTGAAAGGCCGCACCCATGCCACATTTGACTTTATGTAACCAGGCTTTATGTAACCCTCTGTCGGACATTTGGGGTGTTTCGAGTTTTTCTCCTACTCCTGATCTGGGCTCAGGGTGACTTTGAGGCTGACGCTGGACCACTCTCTTTAGTGTGTTGGGCTCTCAGTGACTTGAAAGCCTGATGCGTCTCCTGGTAGGGCTGTTGTGACTTGTAATAATGGCGCTTTGTGGCTTAATGAGAACAGGGCTCTATTAATCCCTCTTTGTCTGACCTCAGCCAACCTCACTCTCAGTGGAAGCAGGATTCTTAAGCCCTTGGGACCCTACTGAGCTGTTGTCATAGTGATTATTGTGGGGGGCAGGGTCAAGGGGGCAATGTCCCTAACCAGACCATCTCTGTCTTAATGACACACACTGGTCATGGCTGTTAAACCCCAAACTCGGAAAGAGACAGGATGAACTAGCTGCAATGCAAGCATTTGCTCTGACTGCCCTGAGGCTGGGGGACCCCGGAGGCGTTATGGGACCTGTCATAACTGTCCTCAGGAGAACAGCTCTGCTCACCTGCCCAAAGAGCCCAGGGGCACTCTGCTGTCACTCCATGGCCCTGGGACCACTCTCAACAGCCTGAGCCTCTGAGGGTCTGCATCTCAGGACTCTGCATTGGATGTGAGCGCTCACCACCACAGAGGAGGCCCAGAGGAGCTCAGACAGACAGACGGGCTGCTTGATGCCTCACATGGTGAAGCTGCTTGTTACCTGGTGTCAGGACTGAAAGGTTCCTGGAGACTACCAGGTCCATCTCCCCATGGTACAGATGGGGAAACTGAGGCCCAAGGAGCCAGATCTGATACCAAACCATATGGCCAGTCCAGAGTACTGTCCGAACCAGGCAATCCCAGCTCCATTGCTGGAGAGGAACATGTAAGTCTCTTGTAAGACAATTGATATTTTTACAGCCACATAAAGTGGCTGAGCCTGCCATTAATTAAGTCTGCTCTTGAAAAAAAAAATCTTTATTCTTCTTATTAGCCAAGTAGTCCATGAATACATTTTCCTACAAAAGAAAAAAAGAAAAAAGAAAAAAAAGAAAGAAAGAACATTGCTGAGAAGGCTCTAAGCCCCTTGGCCTCTGTCTCCAATACCAGTACTCTCTGGGTTTGATTTGTATCCAAATCTGACTTTAAAGTACCCAAATCTCATTTGCTTGACTTGGGTGGCCAGGACAAGTGAGGTGACAAATGCTTATGCCCCCAACCGGACATGAGGCCTGGTGGCTCACTGTGGAGGATGCACTCCATTGGCCCCAGGGTGGCTGGGCATTTGGGACAGGCTGGCATGGCTGTGTCCTCACTCCACCCGGGGCTGTGACGGCTCCTCCATCTTCTTGCCCCAGTTCCTGTTTCAGAATTCAATAGCCCCTGCTCCTGGCCTGGAGCGGATGCCAGCAGTCTGAGCAGAAAAATGGAACCTTTTCCAGAGGGGTATAGCAATCTCTCCAGTAGGCCGTGGGCCCCAAGGCACAGTGTTCAGGTTTCTGCCCACCACCCTGCCTCCCCAGAACCTGTCCCCTCCCTCCCAAGCATCTGGGACTCTTTGCCAGGAAGGAGACGAGCTGGCCATCTCAGTGTCCTCTGGAGCAGAAAGAGGGATGTATAAAAGAGGAGTTTAAAGTACACAATGACATAATCTGAAGAAACTAGTCTGACAGGAGAGAAAGCCAAACATCGATGACAAAGAAAGAAACTTTCCTTGCACACCTACCTCACATCAAATGGGAGTCCTTGGGGCCCCCATTTTTGGCTGCTTAACCACATGGGGCTGAGCCCTGCTCCAGGCATTGAGACCCCAAGCTAAAGAGGCCGCTTGGAAAGATAATGAGAGCCATAGAAGCAACAGCAGCTTACGAGCTGGGAAACAGGAAGCAGGAAGCAGGTCTTGCCTTCAACCCTGCCAGTCCTAATCCTTGAGAACCTACTACAATTTCAGGTTAGATTTCTAAATGCATGCAAATCATATCCCACAGTTTTCAGGGAGTTTTTGTTTGTTTGTTTTTTTGTTAAATCAGTGAAAATCTTTGTTTTCTTCTCAAGCTAAACATCTTACCCAGAGCTTTACTACATCTTATTGACATACAAAGTCAGTAAGAGAAGTATCTCCAGGCAAAGTATTTTGCTTGGCAAAAGTACTCTAATGTGTAGGGAAACCTAAGGTTCCTACAATCCAACTTGGATCACCTCTCATTGAAATCATCTTCTTTCTTTTGCAACTAAGAAAAGGGAGGTGGGAGGTTGGAGGGTTGCTGCGGAAGCCCCCCCCCCCCCAACACGTCAGTGGCAGACTCAAGATAACCCAGGACACCTGGAAATCTGTCCAGGGCTCAGAAACCAAGTCCAAGGCCTCCCTTGCCTGAAGTGGTAAATTCGGACAAAATCGGAGCTTATGAGGACACTTAGCTAGTCTGAGGCTTCAGGGAATGATGCTGCTGTGGTTACCTGGCCCAGGAAGTGACCTTTGGCTCCGGAGTCCTAGAACAGATGCCTGTTTCCTACTGGGCTGGGGGAAACGGCCAGCACTGCCCGGGGCCTAGAAATTTTGTTTTCCAAGGCCATGCCGTAAACATGGGGGTTGCCCCGGGACCCTGGGATGGGGGATGAGGCACTTCTGGGCCACTGGACTGGAGCCTCTGCCTCCGCTGGACCTCTCTCTCCCAGTGGAGATCAACGACGAAGCAGGTTCAGCCACTTCATGTGGCTGTGAGGGGAGGCCCCGAGCTAGGCCGTAAACACACTCAGGTGGCCCAGGTCCCACCCAGAGTCCAGTCTGCTGAGGCCCCTAGGGGCTGCCTCGGGGCTGCATTGAGCCGTCACCCATGGGGCGCTGCCATGGGCCTGCCTGAGGGAACACAGAAGTGAGAAGACACCAGGCTCTGCAGGAGCCCAGACGCATGTGCAAACAAACAAGGAAACAGGGACTTCAGAAACGCTGGAAGCAATACTTGGATGGCGGGGAGGATGGAGTGTAGAGAGGGGAAGAAGGGCCTGGGCATCCCAGAATGACACAGCCAATAGTGTCAAAACACGTGAGGGACAGGTCAGGAACAGGGAGTGCCTGGTGTGGCCAGAGGTGGGGTCAGAGGTCACAGGGCCCCGAAAAGGCCTCCTCACCTTGTTGAGCCCTGGAGGCGGGGCACTGATGAACATGGCCATCACCTCAACCACCTTCCCTGCCCAGTAGGGGCCAGCAGCTGGCTTCCTTGGCTTTGAAATTGGTATGTCTGTTGTCTCATCTGCATTTATGTCGCAGAGCATCAACAGGAACCAACGTATAGAAATAGGAAAGCAAACAGCCGTGCTGGGAAGGGCATCAGGCCCCTGGGAGAAGTCAGCTGGCCAGACCCAGACTGTGGATGGAATCACCAGCTGTTACAGGCCCTGCAAAGCCCAGCGCAAATTCCCCTCCTCCATGCAGCCCTCCTGAATGGCCATCAGAGCTGTCATCATACCCCAAACCTGACAATTAAGTTGGCAAACTTGCCCCTATGTGTTTACGTTGGCAACACTGGACAGACACATGGTAAGGTATCATAACCTTGGCAAGGTTACAACGACAGCTCTAATGGTCACTCCAGAAGAAGAGTTCCAAAACTGCTTTGAAGAGTGGACTAGGTGCCGGTGTCAGTGCATAACTTCCCAAGTCCTTAGAAAGTGACCGGAGTGACAGTCAGCAATGAGGTGTGTAGCACTTTCTCTAGGATGAGTTTGTGAAATTAATTGTCCGACCTCGTATGCCCGGTGGTGATAGGTGCTGAGGAGAGATAAAGCAGGAGAGAGAGGAAGTTTGGGGGGAGGGTCGCAAGTGTAGACGAGATGACCAGGAAAAGCCTCCCTGGTAACAATGACTGATTGAACCTGAAGAAAGTGCTAGAGAAAGCCCTTTGAATCTTGGGGAAGGAGCCACCAGGACCAGCTCTGCAAAGCCCGGGTGGGAGGGAGCCTAGTGGCCTAGAGAAGCAACTGCAGGGCCTTGGGGCAGGAGGTGGGTCACGCAGTAGAGATAGGAGGCCCGAGGTCTGTGGGCCGAGGTCTGGGGGCCGAGGTCTGGGGGCCGAGGTCTGGGGGCCGCGGGGTGAGACGTGGGTGCGGAGGTCGGATAGCCAGATGCCGCAGGCCTCAGTGGGCAGCGTGAAGACTTGGGATGCAAAACGTAATGACTTGTCATGTGCTGCATCGTGTCCCCCCACTAAGATAGTTCTATATCCTAACCCCCAGAACCTGTGAATGTGACCTTATTTGGAGAAGGGGTGGGGGTTGTTTAAAGATATATTGTACTTTTCCATGCCTAGGACAATACCTTTGTCTACAATTGTTAGACTGTAAATTGGGGGTCGTCTTATACATGGGGACGTCTTATACACAGAAAAACACAGTAATTAAATCAAAGATCTTGAGATGAGATCATCCTGGATTATCCACGTGTCCCTAAACCCAGTGACAAGTGTCCTTCTAAGAGACACGCAGAGAAGAAGGCCATATAACGGCAGAGGCTGAGGTTGGGCCAACACAGCCACAAGCCAGTGATTGCCGGGAGCCACAGAAGCAAGGTAGGGCTCTCCCCTAGAGCCTCTGGAGGGAGTGCGGCTTTGGGGGGCTGTTCTGTCCTTTGACAATTTGTGGGAGGTGATGTTGAACCATCCCCCAGGACCCCCCTGTTGCTATCACATTCGTGTGGCTGTGTTCCTGCCCAGAAATCTCCGGTGCGAACTCACAGGACTCCAAAGGGCCAGCGGGCCGCCGGCCGCACGTGTAGCAAGGGCAGCTTTCACGACAAACAGCTGACAGTAAAACCTGGGACAACATCCGAGTCTCAGGGCTCCCAGATTCTGCATGGCCGTGGCCCTCGGGGGACTGGTGGCCATGGTCACGTGCAAGGCTTTGTGTGGCCTGCTGGCGGGAAGCTTCAAGCGAGACTTGGGCCTGGGTTCCGTCAAGCAAGACAGAGGGTATAAGGGACCACGGGAGGGCTGCCTCCTGCCCCAGCAACATGTTAGGAGGTTTCTCTTCCCTTGGCAGCTCCCATGGAGGAGGGGACTGGTGGCATCACGGGGACACAGGCACAGATGGAGATATCCTCTTCAGTGTCTGAGGCAGGCTTTGAGTCTGCGCCCTGCACTGTGGGGACAGCTGTCAGCTATCAGAGCCCGGCTGGCTGGCCTCAGGCCCCCAGCGTGACCGTACTTACAGGCTGTCCTTGCTCGGAGGCTGGCGTCCCTCCCCGAGGCTCTCCACTGCTCAGAGGTGCCCTGCTGCCAGCACTCAGGGGCTCTGCCGGGTAAGGATGAGGGGAAAGTGGGGGCTCCGGGTGGTGGTGTGGTATGTTTAATTATTCACCTACTTTGGAGCATCCGAACGTCCATTTCTTTTGCTATTCAACATTCCTTTTATTGGTCATCTTTGTCCATAATTTCCTGTTTGAACTTCTAATTAGTTTCTCAGAGAAAATTCCAAGACATTTGAGTTTTCCTGTTCACGATCCTTGATAAATTCTGCCAAAGTGTTTCTAGAAGGGTTGCCCTGGCTCCTATGGGACCACCAGCCCAAGTCCAAGAGGGCCAGTGTCCTGGGTCTGCACCAGTTTATGGTAACACCTGTGAAGCTAATCCTATTATCTAAAAGGCAAATAATGGTATTTCAAAATTATACCATGCGGTCACCAACAAAACAAAAATGCTCATAATTATTAAGCCATTTAAAAACTTTTGGGTCAATTATCTGTTTTCTTCACTGTTTTCCTAAACATGTTTTTGGTGAATTTATTTAAAAATCATTTTATGAGCTCAGTATACATTGCCATTGTGACATTTGTGGCGTATGGGTTTTACTAGTGTGTGAATTACTTTCTATTTTTGTTTTTGATGATTTTGAATGTATCAAAGCTTTGTATTTTTACATTATCGAAGCTATTTTTTTCCTTTGTGACATCGTCCATTACTTGGAAAGTCCTTCCTGGGAAATGGCTTTTTAAATGGGTCAAGAAGTTGTTTCTTCCTCTTCTTGGGTCTCTATTTTTGGTACATTTTGAACAAACATCCTTTTCCCAAATCCTGTCTTCCTTGGAACATCTGGTACATGCTTGCTTTTATCTCATCCCCCATGAGGCCAGCATGTTGGGCTGGGAAGAGGCTCTCACCGTGTGAAGACATCTGGATAGAGAAACTGGAGCAAAGGTTTGGACCCCAGCAATGGCTTGTGCTCCACCTTCAAGGTGGCCATGCTCTGTTCTGAAAGATGTCTGATGTTTCACTCCAAAGACATGAAAGCGATGCCAAAAAACCTCTTAAACGTGATGTATCAGCAAGTGAAGACCATCTGTTGGGCCTCAGACCAACTCAAAGGGCTATTTCTGTCTCTGTCGGCAAGAGGTCCTGGCTCCTTAGTAGCCAGATTGCCTGGGGGCCTTGAGGGTCTGTGGGTCCATACACCTGGTTAAACTATTTCTGTTGGTGTCATGGGCCCACTGGAACCCCATTCCCTTGTAGCCAAAATGGCAACCCATTGCAGAGTTTCCATGGCATATACACCAAGATGGCGACCATGGGGAGTTCACTCGGCTCAACGCTGGGACCACAGGTTCTGGTCCAGCTCTGCCTCCTCCCAGCTGTACAACCTTGAAGAGCTTCTTTTCTTTGGAAGGAGGACCACAACTTCCAACTTGCAGGGTTGGTGTATGGAGTAGATGACAGTGGGTGCAATGATGTTGGTCATCGGATGACAGTGACACTACCACTGGCAGCGAGCAGGCTAGGTTTTTGCACACAAGCCCTTGGAAAGGGAGCAGCAAGGAAAACATGGCTGATGTGTGGCCTGGGAAGAGAGCCAAGATAACTCCAGGGTTTTAATTGTTGTTTCTCTGCTATTTGGAGATACTAGATTCTCAGTCCTTCAAAGCATCAAAGGATTTTAGGACAGGAAGCTGAATGTTGTGGTCAAACAGAGAGGCTTTGAAGTCAAGAGCTGAGTTCCTAAGTTTCCAGATCTGCCCCTTCTGACTGTATGACCTTGGGCAAGTGACTTACCTTCTTTAAGCCTCGGCTTCTACGTCATTAAACGGGGCTATTAGCAGTGCTCTCCCCACCTTGTAGGGTACTGTGGGGATTAAATAAAACAACATCTATAAAGTTCGGCGAAAGGGTCCTAGTCTGGAAGATAGCTATATACGAGGGCTGTCTGGAAAGTATCCAGCCATGTAATATGAAAAACAGAGGTATTTATGGCTGGACTTCTTCTGCACAGCCTTCATATATAGTTATCTTCCAGACCAGGACCCTTTTTAGAGTGAAAGGAGACACTATTATTAGTAAGTGTTCAGCAACCCTGGATGTCCCAGGCAGACCAGGACACACGGTCACCCTGTGTTAAGGGCTTAGTGCGGTGACCAACCCTGAGATGCCCTCAGTGATAGTAGCCAGTGTCACTGAAGTGTGTGTGGACTCATTCTGGTGGCCCATGTTGGAGACAGAAAAGAACCATCCACTTCTCAATAGAGAGCCCCAGACAGGGAGTAGGGCAAGGGATAAAGGGCTAGGACTCAGCTCCGACTCAGGGCCGAGCCTGGAGCCACCAGAGCCTCACCAAGCCCCCAGATCCTCTGGGAAGCTGTGCTTCCTGGGAGGAGGTGGTGAGGGATCGAGCCCCTTCCCCAGGGGCACTGCCATCTCTGTCCCATGGGAGTAAGTTAAAGCCAGCTCTGGACAAGGCAAAGGCTTCAGTTCTGGCCCTCCCCTCCTCTGGTCCACTGGGGCCCCCACAGAACAGCATCTCAGTAGCTCCAGAGGTCACAGCCTCATCCCCCTCATCCTTGAGAGGGCCCCTACCCCCTGCCTCAAGACAATCGATGTAGAGCAAACAGACATATGGTGTGCGCAGCCCCTCCTAGGCCCTCCTAGGCCCTCCGCGCCCCACCCCCACCCCCTTAACCTAAACACATTCCTAAAGCCAGAGCAGAACCAGGAGTGACTCAGGCCTTAGGAATGTGCAATCAGATCCCCTCTCTTGGGAGGCAAATTCCTCGTCCTAAGGTAGGCCGCTAGCCCCTAGCCGGCCAGGCCAGGCAGCCCTCGAGGAACTCGGGGACTTCACGTGCCTGAGCCGCTATGTGGGGGTCTGGACTGACTCCAAGGGAACAACCATTTACAGTTGCAGCCTCTTGGTTCCACTCCTGCCTTCAGGCCCCCAGAGGCCTGTGGTGTTGAGGTTCAGGGAGGTGCAGGGGTGGAAGGGATGCTCAGGGACACAGGGCTGGGATCGCTGGAGCAGGGAGGCTGAGTCAGCAGTGGGGAGGCCGGGAGCAGACCCGTGGTGGGGATGGGCACCCCCCATCCTTCCCCGGCTCATCCTCGGCACAGCTGGAGAGAGGAGATGTCTCCGGATTTCAGACCCAGAGAGCAGCCTCTCTCCTGCCGCCCCAGCATAGCCCTTGGGATGCTGGCTGCTCTGGGGGACAGCCCCCCCTCCCCAGGCCCAGCCTAGGCCAGGGATTCTCTGGGGACACAGTTCTGTGTCATTGTTCAGTGACACCAAGATATTGAATAGGGATTCTCTTAGTCCTAGAAGAGTCCCCCTCCCCAGTTGATGACTGTGAGGGTAACCATGTAATTAAGAAGCAAAACACTAGGTCACCCTAACTCTGTGAGCAGTCACCAAATACAGAAAGAGCTGGAAACCCCGAGTAACAGGACGCAGAAGAGCAACGCAGGACCTGCAACCTGAAGCAGGGACCTGGGCAGCGTCGGGGGTCGGGTGAGGAGACAGATCTGGAACTAGACATAATCAGTCACCTACAGTGTGCTGGCCGGGTCCAAAGAATGACCGGCCTGCCAGTGGCCCTCAGACAAGCCAGAGAGATCTTGGCTTCCTGGGCCGGAGTGCACCGGCCGTGCTGGGCCCCAGGCGCCGTGCTAGACAAAGCGGTGTGGGAACTCGCCTGGTGCATGGTGCGCTCCACACCCTTTCTAAGTAAGTTAGCCAGAGCCAGTTTCCATGGTGGTTTGCATATGAAGGCCAAGTGCAATGGACCAGTGTGTGCCAAGGCCTAGGGTGTGACAGATCTGGGCTCAGGACAGCTCAGAGGGGTTATCCACAATGTCAGGGCCACACCTTTGATGCCATATGACTTGATCTAGAATAGTTGCTTACTGAGGGCATGAGCAGAGGTGACTGAGGGTCTTGGTTCTGGGTAGAAGAACTGGCCCAGAATGTTCTCAGATTAGGCTAAGAGTGGCAGGTAGGCCAGAATATGAAGGGACATTGAGGCTGGTCCAGAGTCAAAGGTCTGGTGAGTGACTCAGGACTGGGACTCCTCCTTGGCCTGGTCAGAGCAGGCAAGTACCCCAACAGCCCCCAACACCACCCCCAGCTTGGCAGTCACAGAGGGCTCAGAGGTGGTGGGTGCAGAGGCAGGGAAGACAAAAATGCTTAAGAACTGGGAGGCGGGCGTATTCCAGGGCTCACACCTGCCCGGGCCCCCGGCTCTGGTGCCCTGTCTCTCCACAGGGCATGGAGGCCTGGAGTGCGGGCTCCCAGGGCAGGGGCACAGGTGCTGGAGGTTCTGACCCTTCTGAGGTCAGAACCCTGCCAGGTCTGACCCTAGCATAGTGGGTGCTTGTTTCTGTTTGACAATGTTTCTCCCTGGAGCAAGACGAGCTGGGTCCAGCAGGCTGAGGTCACGTCTGCCCAGCGACAATCCTCCCACTGTATCTGTGGGGACATAACAGCACCCTCCCAGCTGCCCCTGAGCTGACCTCTTAGGTGCCTGTGAAAGCTGTGTGCAAGCGGGGTGGGTGGAAAGATTGTGGGGGGCAGGGGCAGAGGAAGGGCTACAATGTAAGGGACTGAGGTGGAAGGGGTGGGGGGCCCATGTCTGGGGCCTTCCGAGCTGGAAATGGAGAAATGGCCATCCCAGGGCTCTCGCTGCTGCCCCCACCCCTTCCTCACCTATGTCTGCTGCCTGAGAGGCCAGGCCTCCCGGCAGGGTCTGTCTTCCCACCCACACCTCTCTCCTCGCCTCCCCCACGCCTAGGAGGAGGGATAAGTACTCTAGCACCATTCCCGTGAGCCCTGGGGCCCTCCCTCCCACACTGCACTGGGAAGGCAGTGTCCCCCAGGGCTGTTCTGTGCTGCCTGAGGCTCCATTACCCTTCAGCAGACAGGGGCCTTTTTCCTTCAGGAGGGCAGTCAGGTGGTGTGGACAGAACCTGAGTGGCCCCATGACTCCTACCCTGTATTCAGTATGATTTCCTCCCCCTGGGTGTGGGCGGGACCTGTGAGTGGCTCTAAGCTGATAGATGATGGCAGATGTGAAGGAGTTTTGCAGGTGGCACTCAGATCCCAAGTCGGTTAATTTTGAGTTCATCACAACAGAGATTAGACTGCGGGGGCCTGGTTTCACCAGGTGAAACCCCTTAAAAGGGGAATCCGGCCTTTCCTGGTGGAGAGCCTTCCTGCTGGCTTCATAGAATAAGCAGCTGTGTTGAGGAAACCCCCATGGCAAGGAACGGCAGGTAGCTTCTAAGATCTGGGAGTGGCCTGCAGCTGACAATCAGCAAAAGAGCTGGGCCTCTGTCACACAGCGGCAAGGAAGCTCATGAGCTTGCAAGCAGGTCTTCCCCATCCGAGCCTCCCGCTGAGCACACTGCCCAGCGCGCACCTGAATATAGTCTTGTACGACCCTGAGCAAAGGACCCAGCTAGGTGCCCAGACTCCTAACCCACGGAAACTAGGTGACAAAGGTGTGTTGTTTCAAGCTGCTATGTTGGTAGTAATTTGTTACACAACAATACAAAACTAATACCAGCCATGAGGTGGAAAGGTCAGGCTGTCAGTCAGTCTGCAGCTTGGAAAGTAAGTGGGGTGTCAGAGCCCTGACCCAAGCCCCTGCGGTCAGCAGTTGGACCATGCGGGCTCCGGGCTGGAACTGAAAGCACTCACTGGGGCCTGGTTTCCAGGTTTTGCTGCAGAGGGCCTGCATGCTGGGGAAGGGTGTTACCGGGCATGCGTGCCTGACTTAGCCTATGTGGGACACTCACCTGGGGATAGGTCCGCACAGTGGTGTCCTGGGGCCTCGTCCAGTGCCCTTGGGGTGCACTCAGCAGGAGTGGGGTCCCTGCGTGCTGGTCTGAACCACTGAACTTGCATAATGATTTCAAATGAAACCTGCAGCTCCTGAGGGTGCCCCTTCCCCACATCCTTGTCAGCACTTGATAGTATCCATCCACCCTGGTAATTTTGTGCCAATCTCATTGGTTAAAATAGTGTCTCCTTGTTTTAATTTGCATCTCTCTGATAACTAGTGAGGCTGACAACCTGTTCGTAAACCTGTTAGTCATTCAGTTCTCCGCTCTGTGAATTCTCTTTTATGTCCTTTGATTCCTCTCAAAAAATGATGTTTCACTCTTTTCCCCTTGAGATGTCCAAGCTTGGTCCAAACCCATGGGCAGACACGCAGCCCTTCCCCTCTTACTGCCCAGCGTGCCCAGCTCTGGCCACCAGGCCCGGTGCGCTCTGGCCACCAGGCCCGGTGCCTTCTGCCCCGGCTGCGTGGGTCTGTGTCCCCACATGCACGGGAGAGCTCAGGGTCATTCTACACCAGGTGAGGGTCTGTAAAGATTATGACAGAAACAGATCCATAGCTGCCTCTCTTGTTGATCCACAACCTTTTGACATATTTTATTTATTTTATTTATTTAATTTCATTGTATTTCACTTTATTTTATATTTTTTTCCAGGTGGGAGAGAGAGAAAGTCTGTTGCTTCCCAGGCCTGGGCCCAGTCCCGCATCAGGGGTATTCTTAGGGGATTTGTTTGGTTATTGCGTTTCCTCCCATTGCCCGGTAGACCCCCACCCCTAAAAAGACTGTGATCACAGAGAATGAGGGAGAAAACACAAATGACCCCATTGAGCCTGCCGTGTCAGCGGGGGCTTCCGGGCAAACAATGACCCTCTGTGTCTGGTTGCTCCTGGGGGCCGGAAGCCCCTGGTGCGTGGCCCACGGATGAGTCATGCAGGATATCTCCTAAGCCTGCTTTGTTGTGCCGGAGATCTCTCAGCTCAGCCTGAAATGGCAGATGAGCTCATCGGCTGTTCTGGGGAAGCCCTGTCACTGGACAGTCCCGGGGAGTTCACCGCCCACGTGTGGCCCAGTCCCCTGACCTTGAGAGAGTTCCTGGAGGCACGGGAGAGAGAGAGAGCCAGCCAACAAAAGACCCTCATGCTCATGGAGTACGGGGAAGCCCCGATTTTGTTCTCCGGACACAGCACGTGCGTGGTGGCCGCCCAGCCTCAGCTGTGTCCTGTGGAGTTTCCTGGACTCAAGAGAGGCCCCAGACAAGTGCATTAGCAGTGTCCCCAAGGGGAACTGACCTGGGACTGGCGAGAAGCCAAAGGCTGGGGTGGCCGCCAAGCCTGGCTTGCCTGGGAGGCCTGGGAGGGAGCAGGGGCCGGACTTTCCACCTGGCTGAATTCAACAGAAATTTCGGAAACAGAGAGGCATGTGGTACTGAGGCCATTTCAGTTCTGGGAACTGGGACGTTGCTGTTCTCGTTTAAAGTATGCCACCTTGTTGGTACAGAGCGTGACTCCAGGGTCACACCGCCACACACCCACTAACCGTGTGGCCTTGAGCAAGTTACTTTACCTTGTTGAGCCTCCGTTTTCTCCTCCATATAGGAGGATGGCGGCATGGCCCTCGGCTGGTGTGTACCCACCCCGTGGCCAGCCCTCTCGAACGGTGGTCCCCTCCCTCCCCTTCATTCCCTCGGAGCTTCGAAGTGGCTCTTGGTTGAGCTTCTATTCTGGTTCACCTCCCAGAGGTACATGGCCCAAACACGTTCCTGGGAAACGCCCACGTCTCCTCCGGATTCAGGTGATGGGCTGGGCCACCTGCTAGAGCTGCTGCGGGGGATACCACCCCAGTCAGTCCAAGCCCCAAGAATGGTGTCATTGCCGCCTTCTGCTGGAGGTCCACATCTGGTTGGTGGCCGTGGTGAGCGGTTGCTCAGAGGACAGCTGGAGAGAAACACTGTAAGACGAAGAGTCCAGATCCACAGGGCCCGGGGAGGGGCGTGGGAAGCCCAGGGCTTAGCCCCAGAGACCCCTGAGCCCACGGGCCCCCTGCATAGACTGCGCCTGTCCTGCCTCCGAGGGCGGCCCGGGCAGGTGGGCTGCCAGGCGCTGGGCAGGAGAAGCCATTCTCAGTGGGCTGCCTCCCTGCCTCTACCCTGCACCACTCCCAAGATTCGGGAGCACTGTCCCTGAGCCTTCTTCCTGTGCCCCATGCCAGGGATTAGCAAGTGCCCTAAAGGGGAATGATGCAGCACTGAGGGTTCCAGTCAGAGCTTCCCAGCCTGCTGGGTCATCATGAGAAACTGGACATGCTACTGTGGCTTTTGCAAATCCCTGATCACCCCCGATTACAAAACACTCACCTGGGAAGGCAGTTGAAGAGTAGCACTGGAGAGGTTTGAAGAAAGAGGCCACACTGGGGCGGGGCCTGGAAATGCCTTTCAGGTGGTTCTGACATGGCCAGTGTGTGGTTACTGACCTGCGCTACACAGTCTCTGGAAGGCCCGTCCCCACCCAGCCCCAGAGCCAGGGACTGCTCCTTGCTCTACGCCTCTCACACTGCCTCCTCCTGCCTGCGTGGAGAAGCAGCAGGACGTGGCCCAGCCTAAGGTTCAAACGCACAGGAATTACAGCTTTGCACAAAGGCCTCAGTCAATCCCGCCCCCAGTTGTCTCCATCTCCTGCCCACCTCTACCTCCCACAGAGAGGTACCCTCACACTCTCCCTCCTTTAGGCCAGAGGATCTTTCCTCTCCATGCCCTCTTCTGCCCACACTGGGGCTGTATTAAAGTTACCACATCACAGGAAATGCAAGGCCGTGGGAAGATGGCGTGGACTAGAACTTCTCTTAGCAAGAACACTGCGTATGGTTCAAAGGAACTCTTGGGCATTGGGATGGAAGTGAGGCGCCCAAGTATGTCACTAGCCCCCAGGAGATGGGGGGGAGCTGGGCCCAAGGCCTTCGGCCTTCTGGGTGTGGGGCTGGGTGTGGGGCCAGAGCGGACCTGCTCAGGTTGACAAATAGCCTCCTCCTCTCTTACCTCCTTCCTACTCCACTCTCAGCCTCAACCCTGCGCAAAAGTACTGAACCAATATTAAGAGAATATCAATTCATAGTGTCCCAAATTGTTAAACTTCATGGAGCCCCGTATCCTCAGCCTACACTGAGCCTCCCCATGTCTCAATCCAGACCCCATGGGGCACCCCTACTCTCCCTGCAAACTCAGCTCAGTAGCTAGCTCTTTCTTTGGGAAGCTTGGTGCACAATAGACACTAAACATACTGCTTTTTGTCCCTTCTTCAGCACTCGTCACAGTGCTCAGCCCACAGTCTGTGAGCACGTGCTTCACAATGTTTGTGAGTGACCGCAGGGCCTCAGCAGTGAGCACGTGGTCACAGCCACTTACAGCTAAATGTGCATGCACTTAGGTGTGCATGCAGACAAGAAATCTGTGTGATAATTTCCAGTGTCCAACACCATGTTCATGACCTCTCCGACCCCAGACATGATTCCCGTTCTGACATCCCTCTTCCTGGCCTGGTTTCAGCAGCGTTTCAGCCCAGCTCAGCCCACTTGGAGTCTGTCATCAGTTCCACACACCTCACCTGCAAAGGCCAGGGCCCAGATTCGGGTTCTGATCCTCTCCACTCAGGACCCTCATGGCCTCCTTACAGCCTCACGCTGCCATCGACCCTAGGAGCAGTCAATAGTCCCCGAGCCCAGCTCTTCAGGACGGGACTCCGCCCTCCAGACACAGCCTCGGGCCCACTCCTACCGGCTGCCTGCCACTTAGCGACCCCTGCAGCATGGCCCCACCTCGCACATCTAGCCTATCTAACGTACACCCTCTGCTCTGAGCCTACTGGCCTCTCTGTGGCCTCTGCACAGTCCCTGCTCATCCCTACGTCTGAGCGTCCACTGCTGACTTCTGTCCACCAGCCTGCTCTCCTCGCTCCCTCTTGCCCAGCCCGTCAAACCTCTGCCATCTTCTGGGCCCAGCACAGCTTTCAGTCACCCCGTAGCAAACGTAGCCTCCGTGATTTTGCCCTCTTCTGCAGCCCCATGGGCTTGATTATTCCACAGAGTTGGCTTCGGCCTAATTCACGTAATTATGAGCACCTACTACGTGCAGGATGCTAATCCAAACAGGCCTCAGACTCAGACTGCCCATGGCCCAGCTGAATGTGGACTCTGAGCGTAAAGTCCCCTGGCATTGGTGTTGCCACACAGCTGGAGTCTTTGGGGACACTTGCGTAACACAGGAGGCCACACCTGGCCTTCCTCCAGGGTGGTCACATCTGGAGCTAGTGCTTCAAGCAAAGAGGCTGCCTAGGGACTGGAGATCCCCAGCACATTGGTCCTGGGGATTCCTGAGAACCCCTCACCCTGAACATCCCAATGGGAAAAGGTTCATTAGTGGACTTCTGACCCCACTGTTCGTTTCCCACTGATCAAAAGGATATGACCAGGTGGCTTTTGGATTTTAGAAAACAACGGCTTCTGCACAGAACAGAAACAGAAACTTCAGCCTGCATTGTCCCTCTCACAATACGTTCTGCTTCCCAGAAGCCAGGGAAGTCCCATGGAAACAGGGCTCGGTTTCCATTTCTGTTGAGGAATAAAAAATCCTGGGCTGCGATGTGTGCCCTGGACTCACCCTGAGGGCACCAGTCAAGGCTTCTCCTCCTGCAGAATACCAGGGCAGCAATAATTGCTGGCACCTGCTTGTGCCAGGCCCTTCTCAGCACTATCAGGTAGGGAATATTGTTCCCACTTTAGAGAGAAGGTCATATGGCCAGAAGGTGTCTGAGCCTCTAACAGCGGTGTCCCATCTTTTGGACAATTCTTCCCTGGACCACATTGGAAGGATTGTCTGGGCCACACATAAGATACACTAACACTAACAATAGCTGATGAGCTTTAAAAAAAGAAGTCGCAAAACAATTTCATAATGTTTTCAGAATTTGTTGGGCTGCATTCAAAGCTGTCCTGGCCCACAGGTCGGATGTGCCTGCTCTAGAATCAGCCCTGAGCCTTAGGGAGGTCCCAGACCAATGGGGAGATAAGACAGCAACACGTGGAAAATGGGGTGTCAGAAGAGTCTGGGCAGGGAAAGCTTCTTGGAGGAGGTGAGGTTCCAACTGGTTCTCTGAGGATGGAAGAGGAAGAATGGGCAGAGTCCAGGCGGAGGGAAGAATGTGAGCCCAGGTGAAGAGAGAGAACCCGGATGGAAGGCAGGTGGGATGGGACGGAGTTGAGGCCCCTCCCGAGCAGCCTGTCAGGAACCTCATGGGCATCCCCATCTTTTAACGAGCAGCCTCTGCTTGAGTGCAGGTATGGGGCCTAACAGTCACTCACACTTTGGGTTAATTCCTCAGCTGCTCCTGTCCTCCTTGGGTGGGTGGGCCTGAGGGACACGATGGCACCGATGGCAGAGAGGAGTCACAGAGCTGTATGGAAGAGCCCAGGCCCATGGGCACTAGGCCTGTGGATAAACAGCGCTGGTGCTTTGAGGCCCTGAGTCGATGACGGCCCCTGCCCAGAAAGCAGAGGAGGGAGGAGACGTGCCTTGACTTACTAGCCAGTGGCCTCCCCGAACCTGGCACCGTGGTAGGGCCTCCAGGGCTGCCGAGAGAGAGGCTCACTACCTTTGAGGACCTTTGGGAGCAGTGAGGCTGGAGGGCCAGGAAGCCTGGCCATTGGGGCCTGTGTGTTGAGGCCAGACGGCACCTTGGAGTGCAGAGCTGGAGGAGGAGGGAGTCGGCACTTTGGGGCCTTTTCTAACTTTGAGTCAACTGATAGTTTAAAATAAGCGCCAAAGCAGGTGGACACCATAGTGTCCCTGTGCTTTCTGCTCTCCGTGGGGCCTCTCTGGGCCATGGTGAACATCCCTCCAGGCTCCTAACCCTTGGAAAGTGGCTTCAGCTCAGCAAATGCACCCTTTGGGGTTTTGAATAGCTGCAGAACCAAACCCCCAAGATCCCATTGTCCTCGACGTTCCGGAGAAACCAAAACACTTTCCCAACAATGCAGGACTGAGGAGGGAGTGTGGAAAGGGCCATTGGGCCCTTTGTCCTTGGGCATCCGGACACATACATTTTCCACATGGGGAAATGGCTCTTTTTATGCCAGTAATCACAGCCACCACCCACTCCGTGTTCTCATTTAATCCTGGCAAAAACCCAAACATGGTCAAAAGTAGCAACCCATTACACAGAAGAGGGGATCGAGATTCCAAAAGGCCCCCTGACTTCCCCAGGGTGCCCACGTTAGTAAACCCCAAAGCCAGGACTCGAACCCAGGGCCCTAGCTTCTTCCTACTCCAACTCAGTGGGGTCAGCCACACACATCCAGGGCCAGGATTGGTCCGAAGGGCCTTGCCTGGTTTCCTTGAGCTTCCCAACAGGAATCAGCAGGATAAGGAAACAGACGGTTTAACAAGGTGGCCAGGCGGCCAGCCTTGCCCAGCACTGCCTGCCTTGAATGCTGCGGCACACAGGCCAGGTGCCAGCTGGAGGGGGCCTGGCCTGGCCATCACCCTCTCATCAGCTCGGGCTGACCGTGTCCCCTGTCTGTAGCTACTTTTCCCCAGCCACACAGCCCTGCTATCTTCCCACGGACACGCCGGCCTGTTGGGGCCTGAGAATGAGGTCTCAAACACGCCCTCTCCAGGGCCTGCTCTCCAGGCCTGGGGCCCTTTGCAGCAGTGGGAAGAAGAAAAGCAACGGATAAACCATTTGGAGATCATTAGCAATTGATTGTGTCTCCTCCCACGCGGAAGATTTTCCCGGGCTAGTATTTTTAGCAGAAAAAGAAAAATTGCTGAACTCATAAATTGTGATTTTTGTGTACTCAACTATTTCCCGAGCTCCCTGGTAGATAACTGAGAGCTTCTTTAATTACGGCCATTTAGTAAACGGCATTCTAACGGGCTTGCTTGAGTCTCATAAGCCTTCCAGCTTGCACCAAGAAGTTGTGTGTGACAGCACTTCCGGCTGGCAGATGGCCTCACTGGCATGCACTCAGAAGTCTGGGCAACGGAGGCATAAACAGAAGCACAATTAATCAGTGCAATTGTTCCCCCAGCTGTGAACATGGCACTTCTTTGGATTTTGGAGGGCAGCACGCACGGAAGGACCAGGGGCTTTGCATTCTCCGTGGCATTCACAACCACCTCGAGGACCTAACAGGCGTGGTTTTCGGACACTGGTCTCACTGCTCACTTGCCTTAAAACCTCCTGGCAGTGCAGTGCAGCAAAGCCCCTCCGCTCTCCGGGGCCAAGTGCATGTCCCAGGAGGAGCGGGAAGTTATTGGCTCTGACTGGAAGCTCTCTGGAATCTGGGCTTTGCTGATTGTTATTTTGATGTGAAAATGACTTGTTTTTGTGCCTTGCAGACCAGAAGAAAGAAAACAACTTAGCCAATGGCCCAACAGGAAGGGGAAACCCATTGGCTCCTGACTGAGTTAACTGCAGGGTGCTGTGGGTTTTGTGACACCCCCAGAAACAAAAGGCAGGAGGCAGTGGCTCCTTTAGAACTGCTGGTCTGCCCTGAGCTAGTCCTGTTTTATGAAGCTCTGAGTCTTAGGTTTCCAATCTATAAAAATCTAAAAAATGCTGACTCAAAACCTCAGGGTTAAATTGAAGGAATCAAGGGTTTGGGGTCTCCCTGGGAAGAACAAGTTACAAAGCACATCTCCTGGAGAGACCCTGGCACTGAGAGTGGGAGTGGGGCACCCCGAGGTTCAAGAGGAGAAGGGTTTGTGGGGATAACGAGGTTGGGGAAGGCCAGACAGGATCCTGGATGTGCTGGCCTCTCCTCCCCGGGATCCCAGGGCCTGGCAGCACCCAGTTTCATATTAAACTTTAGGAATTGGGGTTGGAGAGATGCGTTTGCATGTTCACCTGCACACCTAACACTATGAACCCAACGCTGTGGCAGAGAGGCTTGGGGCGGGGGTGGGGGGCATCTTTCTGTTTGGGTCCTGGGAAGTGAGGGAATGGGGTCAGAGCTGGCCAGGAGGTTGCTCCTGGTGAGACAGCCTTGAATAAGGATGAGGCCCTGAGGACAGGGACCTGCTGGGGCCTCTGCCTGCCACCCCTGTGTGTTTCTTACGGCTGCTCTAACAAATTGCCATACCCTGGGTGGTCGAAAGCAAGAGAAATTTATTCTCTCACAGTTCTGAAGGCCAAAGTCCCAAATGCATTTCACTGGGCCCAAATCAAGGTGTCAGCAGACCTGCTCTCCCCAGAGGCTCCAAGACAGCGTCTATCCTGTTCCTCCTCCAGCTTGTGGCTGTGTCACTCTGACCTCTGCCCTGCTTTACACACGGCCTTTTTTCCACGCATGTGTCAGATTTCCTCCTTTCTCTTGTAAGAACACCAGCCATGGAACAGGCCCTCCCGAAATGCAGGCCGATCTCATGCTGAGATCCTTAATGTACTTGCATTGGCCAAGACCCCATTTCCAGATGAGGTCCCAGGTCCTAGGAGTTAGGGTTTAGACATCTTTTTTTGGGGGGTGGGGGTGGGGATACCATCCAACTCACTATGGTAACACTTACAGGTTCCAGGAATTAGGACCTGATATCTGGGGGGAGAGGGTGACATTATTCTGCCTACCACATCCCCTGTGTTTTGGTGGCTATCAGTGGGCTCTGGCCCTGGGGACCGTGGAGTCAGGATGTGCCAGGTGACAGGCAGGCTGCACAGGCACCTCTGCTCCCTTGGGGCAAGGCAGGAAACAGAAGTTCAGGGGACCCTCTGTGTTCTAGGTACGTTTCTTCATTACTTCATTTAACCCTCATGATAATTCTGACCGTTTACAGATGAGGATACTGGAGCTTGCAGGGCATTAGTAGCCTGGACCAGACCTCACAGCTCCTGAGTGATGGAACCAGTGTAAGAACTCCAGTTGCTTAGAGGAGGAGGCCCTTGGGCTTTTCACACAAATCTCCCATGGTCACAAACTTTAAGAGTTCTAAAGCACAGGCCTGGGGTGAAGGAGGGTGTGCAGGGGTGACTTCAGACCTGACTCACAGTCTCTGTAGCCCTGTGGCCTGAGTAGTGGACAGTGGGACCAGTGATGCGGACTTTGGATGGGGACAGAGGTGTTCAAGAAAAACGTATTTATGACACTTGTGAAAGATCAGAAAGGCAGATTTTATTCGTGTTCAGGGAAACTGTCACAATAGGCATGGGGATGGCTGCAATGGCGTTTTGCAGTCGGGGAGACAGTGTGGGCTCAGATCCAAATGTTATACAAGGAAAAGTGAGAATTTATAGCCAAGAAGTGGGGTCAGGGGGTCAGTAAATGGAAAATTACTGAGAGGAGACATCGGGAGTAATGGGGTTTTGGATAAAACAAACTAACAAGATTCCTACAGAAGGCAGCCCAAGGTCATCACACAAGGTCACGTGGGGCAGGAGGGAGCCAATCAGATATCAAGGGCGATCAGCTAACCAGGACGGGGGATTCTGGCCACACTGACACAGCAGGATTCTTGCTGAAACTGGACAACGCAGAGACAAACACGCAAGTCCAAACGCCAGGGCCTCATTGAGAAGGAACCAGAAGACTCCCACCGGAGTTTGTTCTAGAAGAGACTCTGCTCAGAGGAGAGCGGCTCCACCCTGGAGATCTGGGTGCTCTGAGTGCGAAGGAGCACAGAGGGCGCTGGGTGCACATCCAGGCCCGCACCATGCTTCCCGGGCCTCCCCGGGCCTGGGCTGCCCCTCAGGGGACACATCCAGTAGTTGACAGGGAGGGAAAGAGCTGGCCTTACCAGCTCCGTGGCTTTAGAAGGAGCCTGAACTCCTCTGAGCCTCAGAGATTTTAAGTTGAGGAGAGAGTGGAGCAGGGGTGCTGGGGTCTGTGAAGAGGTTGCGGGTCTGCAGTCCTGTTCTCAGCTGATGTGCTCTGCCTGCTGGAGGGGGTGGTGTCACCTAGTAACATGGATTCTGTCCCAGCCCCCTGGGAGTGGCACTTGGGGGATGGCAGGCTCCATTTCAAGCTCATGAATGAATTGGCACCTGCTGTTGTTGGGGTCGGCCTCTGGCTTTGCCTGGGGACCCAGCGATGTCCTCAGGGTTCAGTACCCCCAGGACACTCTAGCTGCTTGCAGAGAAAGACACTCTTGAGAAGTTCTGGTGAATATGGGCCCAGAGCACGATCACAGGAGTCTCCCTGGGCCAGAGTGAGGGTCCTGCCAGGCCCGGGGTGGGGGTGAGGGGAGGAGAGGAAGCGGGGTGGGAGGGCGCCTGCTGTCCTAGGGGCTCAAAGGATTCTGTTTTTCCCCAGTCTGTGGCGCCAGTCCCTGTTTGGCAAGTGACCCTTGGAGAGAGCCAGGGCAGTGAAGCTGGAATAGCTCAGGCACAGGAAAAAGGACACAAAGGCAAACAATGTGGGGAGTGTTCAGCAGGAAGAGACGGGGCTGGGGGCCTGGGCTGCGGGGCAGGCCACGGGCTCCAGGAGTCTGAGTCCACGGGTGACCCCCCTCCCGCTCAGGCAGTGCAGGAGGGGAGGGGATCCAGGCCCAGAGGGGGAGAAATCCAAAGGGAGCAGGGGAAGAGGCAGGCCTGGGAGAAGGGGGCGTCGGTGTGAAGGGCGGAGGCACAGCCACCCCCGGAGTCCGGCCTTGGTTTTGTCTTTTTCTTTATTAAAGGCTAGAGATTCCTGTTTGTTCTGACCCAAGGTGACTCAGCAAAAGTCGAGCCCCTGCTGCATGCAAGACCTGGGCTATGGGAGAGTAGGGGGTGAAAGAGACGGGGTCCGAGCCTCTAGAACCCGAACCTTTCCTGGTGGCCTCATGGCTCCTATTTTAGCTCAGGTGAGCTCGGTCTCACCTTGAACTCTGCACTCCTTCTTAGCCATCCTATGGCTCTTTAGGGTGAAATCCAAGCCCCCAGCTGCCATCCGAGGCCTTTGTGACGTGTCCTGCTGCCCTCCTGGCCTCCCTCCCAATCCCTCTGTCTCAGAGAGCTGCTGCCCACCGTGCCCCCTTTCTGAAACACGGTTTCTTCTCTCCACCCCCAGCAGAACCTCCCTCACCTCTGGGCACTCGGCTCGGGTACTGCCTCCTCTGGGAAGCCTGCCGTGCTCTCTCAGCCTGGGCAGCCCCCACACAACCTCCGAGGACAGCCTGGAATCACCGAGGTGATGAGACACGTACCCATCCCCCTCCCACCCTCTTGAGCCCCTGAGGCCCCCGTGGAGTCTCTTTGTGTCCTTCCCCATCCAAGGCCAAGGAGGACCACACTGAGAGCAGGTGTCCAGGGAGGGTTTCCAGATGAGTGAGCTGGGGTCAGTGTCCTGGAGGTGACACGTGGGAGGACGAGGGACAGAATGGAGGTGTTGCACATGCTCCAAGGGTCCACGGAGCTGGAAAAGCACGCACCTTAAGGGTCACGGTGTAATGCTTTCAAACGGGGTTCAGGTGTCTCAGCCAGAAACGGGGCGGGGGATCCCCTCTCTCCTAAGCTGGCAGGTGCTGGGCTGAGAGGAGCAGACTCTGGGTGTCAAGAGCTCTGGAGGATTTTGTGACCAGGGAGCAGGGGTGTGGTGATGTGGGGTGGGGGCTGGAGCAGGCCCTTCCTCAGAAACTGAGGCTTCTGACCCCGGGTGGGGGTGGGGGTGGGCACTGCCAGGGGCAGGGGACAGCACCTCCTGGCAGCCTGTCCTGAATGCAGAGGAAGGAGCAGTAGGGGCAAATGAGAACAGGACAAGTTTAGGGCATGCGTCGGGTTTGGCTTCCTGGTCACTTAAATCTTAGTTTCCCAATCTAGCTTGTGACACGAGGGTCCCACTGCCCACCTCGAGGGGCACAGAATGAGCTAGGCCAGTGGCTGGGAGATAGTGGCCATTGTCTAGTGTCAGCAGACTCAGGAGGGACCCAGGGGCTAGTGGCCAGGAGTGACATGATCGGTGGACTTCGGGGGAAGGGTGGCCAAGTAAAATAGAGATTCAATTTGAATTTCAGATAAACGAATAATTTAATTAAGTCTAAGCCTGTCCCAATTATTGCATGGGACGTGCTCAAACTAAAACAATTATGCATCGTTCATCTGAGATCCAAATTCAGCTGGCTGTGCTGCATTTTCTATTTCTATCGGGCCACCCTACCGAGGCGTCAGCCTGGTCTGAGGACATCATGGCCCGCAGACCCCTTTACAGTCACATGTTTCTAAAACAAACAACACCGGCAGCAGCGGCTTGCACAGAAAAACAAAACCTGTAACTTCCTGAGAACACGTTATTGTCTGAAGGTGGAAGTCTGTGACTTGGAAGGAAAAAACAAAGTTTTCTGCTGTGAAGAGTGAGTCACTCACAGGCCGAATGTTCCTCTGGTTCCTGGGGCTGAGCAGACACGGGTGTCCTTTCTCCCTCCTCCACACGTCCGTCTCTTCAGCTTCCCCTGGCAGGATCCCCACCGACCATGCTCCTCCTGGCCACCAGGCCCCTGGGCCCCTGAGGCCCCTCCTGAATCCCAACTACTGGCCCAGCTCTGCCTGCACCCTCAAGTCACAGGCCAGACTGGGAGTTAAGGTTTCAAGCAGCCAGGAAGGCCTCTTGGATGCCACAGCAGGGCCCTGTGCCAGACTGAGAAAGGGCATGGTGTGTCCCCAGGTAGGTCTCAACCCTGAACTCTGGGTCTCAGAGCTGGGGGAGGCCACCGTGTCCTGTCTCTCCAGCAGGAGGGGGCTCTTTGAGAGAAGCACAGTGTCTCCATCCTGTCCTATCCCCCAGCACAGGGGCTTGCCTGTCCCACTGAGTGTGGAATGGATGTCTCTCTGGCCACCACCAGCCCCAGGCCCTGGGGACAGGCTGCCATGGGACAGGCAGAGGTGAGTGCGGTGTGGCTGGGCCGGGGGCCTCCTAGTGTGACTCCAGCTTCCTCCCTGTCGCCTTGTCTAGTCTGTATGGCAGCAGAAGACCCTGTTAAAATCCACAACACTGATCCACACGCTTCTCTGCTCAAAGCCCCGGAGGGGCACCCACCTTATGTGAGCACTGAGGCCCCCATTACCCCATTACTGTAGGCTGACCAGACGTCCCGTTTGAAACGGGACAGGACCGTTGTGTCTGCTCAGCCTATTCCCCTGCCAACTCTGCTCTTGCACCAGGCCCTGGACAAATGGGGCTTCATACTTGCCACCCCTTTTCTGGAATGCTCTTCCCCCTTCACATCTTCTCTCTAACATCTCCTTCCCTGACCTCCTGACTAGTTACGATGTGATCCCCTTCCCCACACACCCAGCACACCTTTCTCTCTCCCAAGGGCACCTCATCTTTTGTGATTTCCTGAGATTTGGGCTCATTGTCAGTCTCCCCACTAGAAGGCAGCCCCCAAGAGGAATCTGCTCCTGGGACAGGTGGGCACCCGCGGGCATGGCCGAAGGCAGGGGCCCTGAGCAAGTCCGGCCCTGGATGACCAGGGGAGGTGGGGACTGGATCTGCCACAGCCTAGGGGGCTGACTGTGCAAAGCAGCACTGGGGACCCCCTGGTAGTTTCCACATTCAGGAGGGGAGCCCCGGACATGTCTCCAGAGTAGTTCAACCTTTGGGGGGCTGGCTTGTATACGGTCCCATCGGTGGGCCCTCCTTCCTTCTCTTTCCTGAAGTTACTGGAAACTTGGAGCCAGGCTCCACTAGCATTGAATGGACACTCGGGGTCTAGAGGAGGGAAGCCCAGCCACTCACAGAGGCAGGGAGAAACAAGCAGGGTCACAGGTCACACAGTGACCTTTCTAACTCGGGGTCTGTCGTCTGGCAAACGGAGCACAAAGCCTGCCTCTCCTTGTCTGCAGGAGGCTGTCTAGCCCCACGACATTCCAGGCATTCTTTGGGGTCCCTGTGGCCGAGGTCTGTGTCTGGGGGGAAGTAGGGCTTTGTGCAGTGAGGAAGTGTCTGACTGACTGCAGACCCTTTTGTTCGGCTGCCAGCACCTCTTGCCTTCCTCAGGCCCCACTGTCTGGCCGAATGGTGAGGATGGGGGTGGGGACCGAGGTCCCTGGGACTGGTGCCCCACGCCCACTGCCCTTTTCAGGGCCCTGCACTGGGGGAGAGCTGGTTAGGGGTGCAGAACCCGCCAACCTCTGAGTCAGAATCTGCATCTCGTCAAGAACCCAGGTGACTCCTCCGCCCATTGCAATTCACAGGGCAATGGGACAGCACTGTCCCTTTGTACTTTCCGTGGTGACGAAAATGTCCTCCGCCTGCACCATCCCCACGCAAAAGGCACATGTGCTGGCTGAGCATCTGGAATGGGGCTAGTGCAACTGAAGAGCCGAGTTTTCCATTCTATTTAACTTGAATTAATTTGAATTTCAGCTGCCACACGTGGCTAGTGGTTTCCATTTGTCAGCACAGGCCTAGCATCACCCGGCTCAGACGAGGGACAGGTTAAGAGAGGGATCACAAGTGGTCTGAGGTCCCTCAGTGAGTCAGTGACAGGTGGGACCCGGGGTGCATACAAAACCGGGCCATACACGAGACCGGACTCGTTTTACGTAGCAGTAAGAACTGAACCCCAACTGCAAATAAACACACATCAGGCATGTGTGTACCACACTGGACAAATACTGTACGACACTCAAGTGCACAATGGACACCGGGTGAAGACCCTATTCAGCATTTACCATTATAAGTAATTAAGGTCAAATAAAGTCGTAAGGAGTAGGGGGCTGACCCAGTAGGACTAGTGTCCTTATAAGGAGTGGTGCCGGAGGGCTCGCTGGGGCTCCCTCTCCCCTCCCTGTGAGGACACAGCCAAAAGATGGCCGTCTGCAAGCCAGAAAGCAGGTCGGCACCAGAAACAACCCTGCCGGACCTCGCGCTGGGACTCGCCGCCTCCAGAACGATGAGAAAATAAGTTTCGGCTGTTTAAGCCATGCGGCCTGTGGTCTCGAGCTGTGGCAGATCGAGCTAAGACGCAGGGGAAACTGGTTTGACTTTTAAAAGCTAGAGGAGAACCAGCCACATCCCCCCAACCATTGCTGCCCACCTCCCGCAGGAAGCCGGGGCCCCCTGGGGGTGCTCTGCAGCTCCTCAACAGCTGTACCTGGGCAGGAAAAATCGGTGAACATTCAACTCCATAGCTGAGCATTCTGCAAGACTCCGGAAGGATTCGAGGACCCGCCCCTTCACATAGGCAAGGGTGATCCGTGTGTAGGATGGGGAAGTGGGGGCTCTGGGAAGGGTAAGAGATGTAAAGGTGGAGGAGGCTGCGTGGAAGGGAGAAACAGGTGCAGAGGACCTTAAGACCTGGACCCGAGCAGGTGTGCCCTCAAAGCCTGCAGTGCTCCCTCTACCCACCAAGTTCTGTCCTGAGGGCCTTGTGGGGCCCACTCAAGAGGCTGGATTCGATGCCGCAGGCCTGGGGTTTGAGTGAACTGTTTTAGACAGCAAGTTTCTGTGTTTGTACCGGGCCCGGCAGAAGTTACGCCCTGTTTTCTGAGCTGGTAATCGATACCAAATCTTTTATTACAGAATCATAAACATGTAATTCTGTAACATAACAGTATTTTAACTATAAAAAGGGTGTCACTTCTGCCGGACCCTGTATTCCTATTTCAGAAAGATCCCTCTGCTATTCATGCGGTGGTAGGTTATAAGACAGACTCGAGGTAGAGGACCAATTAAGAGGCAATAGGTGAGAAGTTCAAGGGCTTGGATTGGGTTATTGGCAATGGGGATGGAGAGGAGAGGACAGAAATGAGACATGAAGGAAGTGGAATTAGCAGAACTAACCCTGGAATTCCAGAATTCACAGAACTCCATGGGCGGCCTGGAAGAGATAAGGGGGAGGGAGAGCTCAAGATGCCCCTGGTGTGTGGCTTGGACCCTGGGTAACAATGGTGCCACTCTGGTGGATGAGACAGGGTGCAGAGCTGGGGAAGGAGAGGGTGAGTTCAGCTCTGGTGGGTGGGAGTTTGAGGCTTGTGGGCAGTTGAAAGTAGCCAGTGGGCAGGAGCACTGCTGGACTGGAGCTCTGCAGAGAACACGGGGTAGAGGGGCAGAGGTTTGGGACCCCTGTGCCACACATATCCGCTGTCTCCAACAGGGGCACTGGGACACACTCCTGCGATTCCCTCCGGTCCCTGCCTGTAGCAAGGGGTGACATAGTGCAAGCCAACCACCATGCCAAGCACCTCTGCAACTCCATGTACCCCAGTGTCTGCAGCTTAGAAAGTCCTGGGGAGGCACCCCCTCCCTGTGCCTCTGACTCACCCAAACCTGCCTGGTGCCCACTTGTCTAAGAGCCAGAGGAAGAGATGAAATGAGGCCAGCTTGGCGAATCCTCACCGGAAGTTCTGCCTCCACAGAGGCCTCTCAACACCTCCACACCCAGGGGGAAAGGCCTGTTAAATGACTCCACACACAAAGAGAAAGGCTATTTCTGGATTCAGAGAAAGAATAAAGTGGCAGGGTGTCGAGGATCAAAGGAGGGACAGGCCTGATTGCCAGCTGCCCCAAGGAGACAAGGGCAGGAGAGTGGGCCAGCTGGGGCCACAGAGGCAGGTCGGCCCCAGTGGAGGGGGGCCTTGCACTGGACACCCTGGGAGGTAGGAGGCTCCCCATCCTAGTGGGAGCTCAAGCTGGACTAGAAAGCGGCTGTTAGAGAGATCGCATAAGAGCTCCAGCCCTAGGAAGAAGGCAGGCTGAAGTCTCACACCCGTTATCGGCCCCAGACTCAACCATTCTGCGAACCTCGCTCCTCCAGAGGCCGAGTATCAGTTCCCACTTTCCACGTGGATTGGCTATACTAGGGGTCTCGCCTCTTGCTTCTAGCCCTCCCCACTGACCCAGAATATTGTGCAGGTGCAATGCCTCACAGGTGTCACTGCTCAGCGGTTCCATAACTCCAATGGACATAAGAACCACTTGGGGATCTGATCCAGCTGGTCTGGGGCAGGACCCAAGAGTTTGCATTTCTAGCAGGCCCCCAGGTACTGCTGCTGGTCCTGAGACCACACTTGGAGAAATGGCTGGGCTGCTTGTGAGACCCAGCTGGATGCTAGGGGTGGGGGTGAGCGCTGAGAATTGCAAAGGAATAGACTCAATTTCTCCTGGAGTAGAACTAAGTCCAACCCCACCACTCTCCATCTAGGAGGCCATTCCCAGTCTTCCCTGCTGGACAAGCATAAATCTGCTATAGGAGGGCAGCTCCACCATGGCCTGGGGACTCTGCATGACCTCCTACTACCCCCACCTATCTCTGGTGAACTCTTTCTGCCTGGAAGAGCTCTTTATTGAATCCATGGGGTGACTGAGTCCCCATTAGACCAGAGCTCATTCCAGGGGCCAGCCCAGCCCAGCCAGGGGTCCCCCTTGTCCCCCACCCCAGCCAGCTCCTGACCACAGAGGCAGCACTCTGCAGAGTCCCTCCCTGGGAATCAGGAGTCTCAGCCTCTGGCCCCTCCCCCTCTTGCCTCAGTTTCCCCATCTACAATGAGAGTGACCTGATGGCTCTCTCAGATGTGGCTTTGCACCCACCAATTCTGGGTCTCAGAGCAGGTGGGGATGGGGCCAGGGAGCAGGGGTGGGTGAATGTGGTGGCTCGGGCAGCCAGGGCAGAGCAGGCTGGCTCCATCAGGATGCACACGCCTACGAAGCCTCTCTTTGTACTGAAGGTTCTCGGATATTTTTAGGAAGGTTGGCGCCTCCTTGGCTGTGACTCATTAATGCAGCTGATGAACGAAGATCAGCATCTTTTGAAATCGCTGTGGGAAGTGGAGAAGATTCCCTAGTTCTGCTTTGTGTATGTCGGGGGTGAGGAGGGGTCATGGTCCTGGTGGTTCTACCCAGAGCTGTGTGTGTCGGGGAGGGGGTGCTGAAGCGTGGAGCACGGAGGTGTGTGTGCGGGGGTGTGCATTTTAAGAGTAAGGGGCTTGGTATTTAGCCAGGACAAAGCAGGACCTCTTCAAAAGTGTTCCAAGTGTTCTGGAATAACGCTCCTCTGCGCACGCATGTGCGTATGTGTGCATGGGTGTGTGTGCATGTGTGTGTGCGTGCATGCGGGCGTGTGTATGCGGGCGTGCATATGCGTGTACGTGGGCGTGTGCGTGCGTGCATGTGTGTGTGTGCATGCATATGGGTGTGTGCGTGCATGTGGGCATGTGTACGTGTGCGTGCATATGCGTGTACTTGGGCGTGGGCGTGCGTGCATGTGTGTGTGTGCATGTGGGTGTGTGCGTGCATGCAGGTGTGTGTACGCGTGCATGCAGGTCTGTGTGTATGCGTGCGTGCGGGTCTATGTGTACGTGTGCGTGTATGTGCGCGCATGTGTGCGTGTACGTTCATGCGTGCACGTGTGTGAGATGAAGGGGGCCACATCCTCCATCACACACACAATATTGTGATATCGTTGACCATCCATTAGGGCCTCTTGTGCTCAACTCCCATAAATCTTTGTTGAGACCCTACTGTGGTCAGGCACTGTGTTTCGAGACCCACCAGAAAATATCGTAGATTGGAATTAAGCAGCAGAAATGTATTTCTCACAGTTCTGGAGGCTGGAAGTCTGAGATCAGGGTGCCAGCATGGCCGGGTTCTGGAGAGGACACTTTTCCTGGCTGCGGATGTCCATCTTCTCACTGCGTTCTCACACGGGCATTCCCTGGGAGCATTCACTTGGGGTGGGGGAAGAGAGATCTCTCTTTCTCTTCTTATAAGGCCATTAATCCCATCACAAAGGTCCCCCACTCTCAAGACCTAGTTAACCTAAGTGGCTCCCAAAGGCCCACCTCCTAATACCATCACATTAGGGCTTAGGGGTTCAACATGAATTGGGGTGGGGGGGCTTGTTCAGTCCATAAAGTGTGTGTGTGTGTGTGTGTGTGTGTGTGTGTGTGTGCGTGCAGCGCCCTCTGCCTCTCTCAAGTCTTCCTCAGAAGGACCCACATCTTCCATAAGGGAGCTTCCAGTTTCATGTGGTGGACAAAGCATGACCTTACTCCCTCCCCTCCCCTTCCCACCCAAGTGTCTGTTACAAACTGTACAAGCATGGAGATTCCCTTTCAACATGGCAAAGAGCTCACCAGTGCCGAGACATTGTGCTGACTTTTTGGAAATGGGAACAAAATTATACTGAACTGGTGGATGAACCAGAGCAAGGAAGTCATTAACCTGAAAGTGGCCCAGGAGAGACATGCAGAAGAGAGTCTCCACAGGGGGCCAGGCAGGGCTCCCCACACCCTACCCCCGCCCCATCTATCAGAGTTCCAGAAACTCAGGGAGCTAACAAAGTGAAGAAAATATCCTGGCTTGAAGACTGGTCTTCAGTCTGAAGGCAGGATACCCTGGAATACCCTTATGACATTTCGGAAGGCCCGCCGTAAGAAGAGTGTAGGATCCAGCAAGTGAAAAACCGGCCATCTGCAAGAAAAGGGAATCAAACTCGCATCAGAATTTGCATCCATGGCACAGACATTAGAGACCAATGGATTCAGAGGATAAATGATTTTGAACCTTGAATGATTCTATAATCAAACAAACTGTGAATTAAATGCTTTTCCAGTCCAAGGTTGTTGGAGAGGGTACTGTAAGCAAAATAAAAAAGGAATCTAGAAAAGAGAAAGGTGTGATAGAAGAAATGTGGAACTAACCCCATCTTGTACCCTAAAAGGAATCCCAGCCAAGGGGCTCACTGGGCCCCAGAAACCCAGTGGTCCAATTTCAACCCTTCCACAAGGGGTAGATTTGAAACCCTGGGTGGTTTTAAGAGAACAGAAAAGAGGAAGTGTGTGTTTCTTTTTTGAGTGAGAAATAAGGCAGAGTGAGAGGCAGCCAGGAAAACGACAGAACTGGGCAAGAGGTCATGGTGCAGGTGCGCAGCCAGCAGAAATGTAGCATCGAACGGGTTGGAGGAACTCATGGTGGATAAGGTAAGAGAGTTCTCTGATCCCAAGGTTCGTGTCTTTCACCTGCAAGCAGCCTAGGTTTGGTGACTTGGGAATATGATTCCTTCTCTAAGGGACCAACTGGGATAATGTTTACTTAATCCTCCTAGCGTAAGTCTGTGTTGAAATCAGCCTATACAGCAAGCCCAGAAGTTATAGTTAATTGCTGAATAGGCGGCCCATGTAACCTTGATTAACAAAAGAATTTCATAGAATAAAGGAACTTGATAGTGTACTTGATAAAGTTAAAGAAGCTGATTATGTAAAAGAAGTCGGAACCTGGAGGGGGGTGGTGCGCTGGGAGACTAGGGGAGGGACAGAAACCATTCTCTCCTCCTCACGAAGTGGGCAGCCCCGAGGCACTGTGCAAAGCTGATGGAACAAAACACATCAGGGTTTAAATAAACTACTTAATGGTACAAGGATAACTAATGGAAGAACTAAAGACAATCTAACAAAACTGGGAGAGGAGTTGCAAGGCGAGGCGGGGGAGGAAGTGGACTAAATTGATCAATTTTCATGGCCAGAAGTTAACAGGCACCGTCCAAAGTTAACAAGTCATGAAAGAAAGGTCTGAGCATATTTAGAACTGTGCTGCTAACCACCAGACAGTAAATAGAAATAGTTACATTGGTTTCCTTTGGGTAGTGGGACTGGATAGAGTCAAGGGACTAAGTGTCCTCACCACCGTTCTCTGCTGTTTGCATCTCTGCCTTACATCTGCCTCAGCGCCTTACAGGGGAGGAACTGAGGGAAGGGGAAGGGTCTGGGTGGGTGATCAGGTGGGTACGCAGGTGTCTGGTGGCAAAGGGGCTGCTGTTAGTGTGTGTGCAGGTTCTTTGAGAGTGGGGAACCCAGAGCACGATACCCAGGTCACGGCTCACCGTAGGTGCCCAAAGAATTTTCATGAAGTGGATAAAAGGAAAAGGACTAGGTAAGGTCAAGGCTAGGCTCCTCCCACACACAGAAACTGTGGCAGGCTGATAGGTAGCTTGCTAGGAGGGGATAATCTCAGTCACAGTTCTTCACACTATGTTTGTAAATATGTTTCGGTGAATCTGGCTTGGACCGCCTTTGTGTGTGTAAGACTTAGAGTTATGGGGTCTGTGGGGAAGGGTGTTTCAGAGTTTGTACTGACTGGGAAACCAGCCCTTGGAGATTTGCATCTATACGAGAAAACTAGGAGCTCGTACTTAACATGGGGCTGTACCAGCTCTCCTCACTGACAGACAGGAAGGAGATGGGGGCTAAGGAACATGGAGAGGCAGCTGCCCCCTCCCCTACCCACCCATCTGCCACCTGGGCTTATGGGGACCCTTATGGGTAGTGACCTCAGGAAGAGGCCACAGAGGACCATCAGATAGAACAAGTAGCTGAACCCTTAGAAGGTGCCCCTGCTCTGTGAAATAAGAGGTTCCCCACCCCGTTTTAAACTCACCGACTTCTACAACATTCCAAATTTCTATCAATGCCTGGCCCATCCCAGGTCAATTGAGTCATAAGCCCCAGTAATGTGAAAAATACTGGTTTTTGAAAACCTCCCTGGGTGTCTCTTCTCTAGCAGCTAAGCCTGAGAACCTCTCAGGTGCCCATTACCTCTTTCCAGCCAAGAAAACAGGATAAGACACTCATCAGTTAACTATCATACCTCGTGAGTCCATCCTCACGAGAGGTCATTTCAGGCCTCCTCCCTTCCTGTTCGTTTCTAATTACTTCGCTCACATCTCTTGATTCAATTGCCCTGGTGGAGAGGGAGGTTGGGCAGAAAAGAAGTAACACCTGAGTGCGCACTGCTTCGAGTGAGCATGGCTGGGTGCCATCGTCATCTCTGCCTCCTTAAAACAATGCCCCGTAGTCGATGCTGCTGCCCCCGTTTGAGAGGAGAATGCTGAGGACCAGAGAAGGTTGGCGACGGCTCCGACTACACACAGCAAGGTTGGGGGCGAGCGGTGGTGGCGGACAGGGACAAGTCGGGAACTGAGAAGAGAATCCTCAGTGTCAGCAGGTACCGACCATGTGGCAGTTAAAAACCGCAAAGGAACCAAGAAGGATGTTCCCAGGAGGTCGAAGCGTGAGGCACGGGCAGGAGGAGAGTGAGCAGATGTGCGGGGAGGCAGGCTAGCCGGAGTCCCAAAATGGCAGTGGTCTGAGCCAGAAGCCCTCCCGGCTGTAATTACAACTGTGTATTTATGTCCCTAGGCATCGCCTGGAGATCAGACTACCCCCATTCCCATATCTGCACCACCCCGAAATCTGTGGATCCATCCGAGCAGGACCACCACTGAGGGAGTCACAGGAACACAATGGCCTCATTACCCCTCTGTTTCTCTCAGCCGCTCTTATTAACATTCACGCAGCTCCTCACACCATTCATCGAAGGCCACCGAGGAGTTGGAATCTGATCTAGCCTGGCTGAGCAGCATTAAAATCAATTAAAAATGAGAGATAAGCTTCTTCTTTTCAATTGAAAAATCCGCAGGAGCAATCCACACACAGCCCATCAATCATCCAAGACTCTCCTTTCCTTGGCTTTTTTTTTCCCCCTAAACAGTCGCAGAGGAGCTGGCTGAGCAAGAAGGTCTTCTTGTAATGGGCCTGGCGGGCAGCTCCCAGGCTGGCGCTCAGCTGCCGCCAGGACATACCTACTATCCTGTGGCATTGCCCACCTGGCCGGCCCGATAGCTGACCACAGCTGGAGTCAGCAGAGAGCAACCCGGGCTAGAAGACGGTCCTCTGAGCCATCACCTGACACAGCCTCCACCTTCTCAGCCCGGCCCAGAATTTGCACCTCCAGAAAACCCATACATTCAGGCCTGTCTTAGCCATCTGTGGAGAGCTGGGCAGACTCAGGCTTCTCTCTCGTTCCTCTTTGGAGAATTTTTACTGCTGTGAGAATTCCAGTGAAGCAGCATTTCCTAATTTTCCAAGAAAAATTGGTGCGTGCGTGTGTGTGTGTGTGTGTGTGTGTGCACGCGCGTGTATGTGCACGTGCATGCGTGTGTGTGTGTGTGTGTGTGTGTGTGTGTGTGCGTGCACGTTGCGTGCACGTGCTGGGGCCTACACCTACAGGAAGCCCAGCACATCAGCCGGCAGTGGGTAAACATTTGTCAAATAAATAAAAAAACAAGTGAGGCTAAAATGTATGTGCCATCCACTAGCTATAACTAATCAAACAGCATTTGGTGCCGGCTGGGTATTTCTGATTTTAACCTTGTCAGTTTAACATCTTTGTTCGTTTATTTAACTGGTGTCCAAGGCTTCTGTAGGCCTCTTGACGCACAGAGAAGGTGATCACATAGGCACAGCCAGCCCAGTACACTGTCATGCCCGGGATGCAGGCTTTCCGGAGCAGAGGGACTTGACCTTAGTGTATGAGGCTGAGTAGACTTGACTAAGCAAAGCTAGAGGGGAGAGCATAAAAGATCTTAATTGCTGGGGAAAGGAGTCTGGACTTGCTCTCTGTGTGGAGACACCCCTGTTTATACTATAGATGGCCTGCCTACACACAGACGACTGGTTTATACTCTCCTCTGAGTCAGGGGTGACCGTAGAGAGTAGGTTTAATGGACCATGAGAAAAAGTGTCTTGATCCAGAGCCACTAGGGTTTTATTTGATGTTCCAACTTGGAGGCAATGATTAGATTGGATTTAGAATACAATTCTTCCCAGCAACTGATGGAAGGATATTGACTCCAGGGTGTGATTGTTTCAAGTACCTGGAGCATTTTGCAATTCCTTCGGTCAAGAGCTTAAACTGTAATGTGAGCTGTTACGTTGCAGTAGGAGGTCTGCTGACCCACCCAAGAAACCCAGGGTGCATTTTGGATGGGACAGGGGTTTCCCCGCTTCCACTGGTACAGGTGTGTGGAGAGCCAGCCTGCTGGGAGGAGATGTCTGCTGAGGGATTCACGCGGTGACTATTTGCAAACGTGTGGTTCCGAGAAAACTATGAATTGACTAAGGGGCTCAGAGCTCAGGACAGCGCAGGGTGTTTGGAAAGCCAGGCCGGTGGGAAAGGAGAAGGACCTTCATCACCAGCTCTGACGTTGGGGCACCAGAGTTTGGGTCTTCAATCCAACTCACTTAGTGATTTCAGAGCCCATTGTTTGCATATTAGTTTGACAGCTATTTACTGAGCGCTTCCTTTCAAGGCCTTTGGAAGGGGTGGTTTTAAAAATATTTAACAACCAGAATGGCACAGGCAAACAAGCAATCAGAGCAAGAAACTGACCAATCAGAATGGACACTGCCCTTAAAGGGCCAACACATTCTGGTGTGTGCAGGCCCTGGAGCTGGTACAGCAGTGAGCACAATGTTCCAGGGGCCGTAGCAAGAGGGGTCAGTGAGTTCCCCAGGTGAGATGCTCCTGAGCTGAGTCCTGCACACCCAGGGGAGAAAGGAAGGAGGCAGGCATTTCAGACACAAGTGGGGTACAGGGTGGACACCACACAGACAAAGTCCCATAAGCAAGGGAGTCCCTGGGACTTCAGGAACCTTCCAGGAGCTGAGCGTGGCTAATGGGGACCAGACCACAAAGCCCCTTGCGTGATTTAACAATGATTTGGGATTGAATTTCTCAAGTGGATTTGGAGCAGCTGGAGTATTTTTATTGAGAGAGAAATAGGCTTAAACTCCCTTTCTGGTGTTTTTAGAAAGACCCACATCTATGAGGGCTGTCCAGAAAAACATCCCACCATTGCCAACATAACGAGACCGGTCACACCTGGTTGGATGCTTTCCGGACAGCCCTCATCTATGCTAATAGGTGAGTGTACGGGGCTAGAGAGAAGGTGACCAGAAACTTCCCAAGAGAAAACAAGCCGGTGTTTAGAGAAAGGTTGATTTAAGCACGCCTTTCGTGTGCAGGGGTATGGGTCCTACGGGACATGTTCCAGCCTGCAGACGAGAGGTGATGCTTCTTCTGTACATGTGACAGCCCAGGCAAACCGTTTCCTGAGCACTGTGGAGGGGAGGGGTAAGTGGTGAGTGGGCCCTCCCTGACTCCCTCAGCTGTCCACGTCTGAAGTACATCCCAACACAGGTCAGCCCTAATCAGTGTTGGGGCGGGGGAGGAGGGGGCTGTGTACTCACAAGAATACAAGGAGGCAGGAGTCACTGGGGGGGCCAGGACTCCCCTCTGTCCTTGCTCTGTTCTACACTGTTCTAGATATTCAAATGCCGTTTTCTTTTTTTTTTTTTTTTTTTTAATGAATGAAAGCGGGTTTGACCGGGTTATCCCATTCAAATGGTAAGTGAGGACGAGCACGGAGGGCCTGCCCATGCCCTTAGCATTCCCAGCAAATTCTCAGGGATAATTAAGTCCCAACCTTGACCCCATGGCCCCAAAGCCTGGGTATCAGTGTCCTACTCAGGGCCACAGCCCGGCCGCCCTTCGTCAGCAGAGGCCTCAGACGTGCAATTCTTGGGGGTGCTCCCTGGGCAGCTGGTCATTCTTCAGACATTGGGATCACAGGAGCGACAGTTGAGAGTATTGGAAAGTGGTAGTTTCACCTTCCTGGCTGTCCGAGCCAGCGGCCCTCCAGCTGGTCTGTGGTGAGGGTGGGGTGCGCTGCACCCACAGCTCTGTTACGTGCCTATTTTTGGTGGCTCTGCTGGATTACAGAGCACCGTAAGAGAAACAGCTGACACTCCAGCCTGCAATCTGGGTATCTCCCTGAATGTCTGCCACTGAAGCGAGGCTCTTCCATAATGCATGGGGCCATTAGCACCAAGCTGGGGACGCCTTGCTCCCTCCCAGCGATCAAAGCTGCCGCCTGGGAGCTGAGTTGGTGATCAGATTTCACGGGCTCCTTATAACCGCTGCCCCTCCGTGTGAGATTAGAATGGGCTGTTTCATGTCCAAGGATGAAAGCAGCAAGGATTTGGGAGAAAATCCGGCTTCCCAGAGAAATCAAAACACTTCCATCTCATTACAAATGGATGCATGGCACAACTAATAGCTCCTGTGAGAGGGAACGCTGCGGGACCAGCTGTCTACACCGGCAGCTCTGCTCTGATGCTGTGTAAAACGTGTGAATGGAGGATCAAGGAAGCCACTCCGTTTCCTTATGTTCAGAGCATCTCCCAGCCCATAGGGATCTGTCCCAGATCCTTCAGAGATTGACCTCCATGCTGCAGCATTAGCAAAGGTTGGAGCAATCCCCTCGAAGGGCATTGTGTGGTTGAAGGAGGGACCACTGAGGAGGTGGCGGCTACAGCCGGCAATGACATGATATCAATAGCTCCTCATTGCTGTGCACGATCATATGGCCAGCCCTTTGCATGCAGAAGCGCTAATCCTGGCAGCAGCTGGCGGTGTATTATTAGCTCTTGCTGCAATGAAGAAACTGAGGATTGGAGAGTTTACGTGACCTGCTCAGGGCCGCCCCCCGGTGAAGGAATGCAAGAGTCCAGAGTGGGCTCCGTGCTCACACCTGTGCCTGTTGCCCCTGAAAGCCCATGCCAGCAGCAAAAGGCAGAGTTCCTGGAGGAGCAGCGTTTTCGGTCACGTGTGAAACATGGTGCCCTAACTCACACCATAGTAGGAACCCCCTGGTCTGAGTTCCGAGACGCTCCACAGTCAGACCCTGGCCTTCCTCCCGGCTGCTTCCTGTGTCTCCCCGGGGGAGCGCTCTTCTTTCCAGTCCACAGGAGCTGGCCGGAAGACAGGGCAGTGGAGAAGCTGATTTCTCATGGCTACTGGCTCTGAGTGTCTGGGTGGGTTATTTATATTCTCTGGCCTCGCTTCCATCATCTGTGAATTGGAGGTAGAAAGACAGCACGAGAGACACTCCGTCAAGGTAGTTCAGTGGGGGTCTCCTGACGTGTCCTGTGTACCACTACAGGCGCCCACCTCGGCCCATTTGCTCAGCCCTTCCTTCCTCTGCCAAAGCTTTCCCTGATCTACCCTATTCCTGAACTATGGGAAGCTTGGTCAAATCTCCTTTCCCTTCAAGAATATCAACATTCCCACCAGCCTACAGCCCAGATGAGCCCCCAACCACTGTCTGATTGTTTCTGAACTTGTGAGATGAGGTCCCATGGCACCAGCATGGCCAGGAGCTAAATGAGGCAGCCAGCGTGCAGGTCTCTCTACTTCCATCTCCTCTGACGGCCCATACCCCTGGATCTACCCGGGCATCAAGCACAAAGCTGTCCCAGCAGGGCCGATGGCAGTTTTGCAGACCTGGCTTCAGAGGGTTGGGCAGGCTCTGGGGACAAGGACAATCAGCTTTGTCAGTCTCCCTGCCCCAGTAGACGAAAGGATTCCTCCAACAGCACCAGTGTCAGAGGCGGGCACCCTCGACACCCTCGGAGAATGGGTCCTCAATGCTGGGCTTCCCTGCCTGAGCTGGAACATACCCCTGTCACTAACAGACCCAGAGGCAAAGATGCCATCTGGGAGGCATGCCAGACCCTCTTTGAGAACCTTATTTAATTCTTTATCTGTCTCTGTGACCAGACCACAGTCCCTCAAGGGGTGGACTGCGTCTGGTTTATGTGTGTGTGCCCAGGGCCAGCACAGCATCTGCACGGAGGAGATGCTCGGAGTTCCTAGTGTTAGACTCCAAGTAAGGGCGCAGCAGATGAGGGACCGCACTGGGACCTGCAGACGTGGGGAGGCAGCTCCGGCAAACCAGGAGACCGCGGGAGGCTGGGTGGAGAGGCAGAAGGGAATCTCGGTGACGGGGCCCAGTCTGGGGCACTCAGGAATGGCATTTGCAAGCCACTGACCTTGTGCCTCTGAACAGAGCTCTTGGCCCATTGATTCCTTTTCCAGACTCAGAGTCTCACCTGCTACTAAAGTCACCTGTCTGTGTCGTGTCACCAGCCTCTACAGATGTGGAGGGGAACGAAACCAACTCCATCTCTGTGTCCCAGATTTTGTTTTGTTTTTAGGTTTTCACACTGTAAACTTTGACCAACCTCACTGTCCTTAGCAACCATATAAAAGCTTTCTAATTAATGATGATCTGTATCCCTTTAAAACATAGTAATAAACACTAATATCTTTGGCGGCAGCAGCCAGAATGTCGTGACAGCCAAGATAAAGAACAGATTGGTAATAGTACTGATTGTGAGCAATCATCCTTCACAAGACCACCAGGAGGTACGGCCACTGGTGCTCCTGCAGCCTTTCTGTCTTTGCCTTGGCAATCTTTAGTCCCCCAGTCGTACTATAAAATAACACTGTAACAAGGGTCAGGTAGCAGAAAGTCATTTGTGTAAAACTGCTGGGTCATCTGTCTGCTCTAGCCCAACTGTCCCGTAGGTCAAGTACCCTGTGAAAAATTGTGTTCTATTACGTGGAGTTGTCCGCTCCATCTTCTGGTCCAAAGCTACCTTCTCATGATGGTGGCCTTGGCCCTGCTGTCGGACACTAGCCCAGTGCCCGGGAAGGGATGTCGGTACACATGGGTGTCCTCCAGCGACCGCTGCACTGTGGGTGCTCAGCGAGGTTGGAGTAAAGACAGAGCTGGGGAAGTCCACAGGCTCCTGTCCCCGCTGCAGGTGGCACAGCCCGGGGTCTCCCTGGGCACCCTTTGAGAGCTCTGCCGGCATCCACACCCGGCACCTAGTCCCCATTCTTCTCGCTGCTGGTTGAGAGATGATCCAGAGCCCTCCTGTCCTCAGCGTGGCTGTCGTTTCCACACTGGGCCACAGAGCAGACACCATCCCGCCCACCGCCCCGTCGCTCCTACTCAGTAAGGATCTTCAGGGCCTCCTCCCCTTTCCCCGGGCTGCGCCCTCTCAGCTCAGCTCCATGTCCTCTGGTGCTCACTCTGTTGGGCCCAGAAGTCCCGGTGCTCACAAACCGCAACCACATGAGAGCCTGTGACTCACTGTCCCCAGGGGTGGCACAGCGCCCTGGAGTGTGCTGGGCACACCATTTCCACTCGGCTCTACTGCCTCCTCCCGGCTCGCCCCTCTGTCCCTCAGACCCCTCCGTGTACCCAGCTCAGAAGTTTTCTCTTCTTTTTCTTTTTTTAATTACGCTTTTCATTTTGAGATCCTCGTAGATTCACATGCAGTTGGAAGAAATAATACAGAGAGCGCCTGTGTACTCTTGACCCTGTTTCTTTCAATAGTAACATCTTGCAAAACTGCAGCCCAATATTGCAAACAGAATATTGAGATAGTGACATTGATGTAGTCAAGATACAGCACATTTCCGTCACAAGAATGCTGCATGTTGCCCTTTTATAGCCATGGCCTTTTCCCTCCTGCCCCACCCCCTTCTGAACCCCGGCCACCACTAATCCACTTCAGAGGTTCTCCAGGCTCCTCTCCGCTGAGGCCCTGCACCCCACCGGCAGCCTGGCAGCCCCTTTCTCCGCAGGTGGGCCCCCCGCAGCTCTTCACATCCTACCCCCTCAGCCCTGTCCCACTCACACCTGCCATCAGAGGTGACATGGCGTGTGCCTTGTGGAAGCTGTCCTGGCCGGAGACAGCACCCCTGGCTCCTTCTTACAGGGCCGTCACTAATTCCGTGGGGAAACTCTGCAAGCATGGCCTCGCCCTGGGCCTCAGTTTCCTCACTCCGGGGAATTACAGATGTGCTATGCAGAGGCCGATCGCCGCCCATGGAATAGCCACTGTGAAACCCCCCGCTGTACTCCAATTCCTAAGCCAGGAGGCAGAGGCCCCATAGGCCCCAGCACTCTGTCAGCCTGAGGGCGTGACATGTGTCCTGTCAGAATTGTCCCCCGCAGTCTCCCCATCCCTGTCCACCTCTGCCCGCTGAGCTGGCCATCGGCAAGGTGGGTGAGGACAAAGGCCTTCCCTGGCCAAAGGCTATCTTGAGATCACACGGATCGGATCGTTAGCACAAGGTGCTCCTGCTTGTTCTGCCTCCCCAGCTACTTGTGGATTGTTATCAGAGCCACAGCACAAGGCTCACCTGTCACACCTGCCCCAGGAGCCCAGGCCCTGGGCCACGTTGAGGGCCAGAGAGTCTTGGCCTTGACTGAGCAGGTAGCTCTGAGGAGGAAAGTGGAGACAGAGTCCCCTGGCTGAGTGTACATTACTCCTCCTGATGGATGTATTGGCTGGGGGTTGGCTCCAGTCATGACACAGGAAGAATCTTTCATCAGCGAGAGGACCACAGTGATGGTGACCTCAGGTCGGAGCCCAGCGCCAGCCCCCTGTGATGCTCCGTGTGCAAAGGGAGCGGGGCTCAGCCACCTCTCCCCGTGGAGAGCTCAGGGTCTGAGCTGACAGTCACGGTCACTGACACACCGCCAGTCCTGATCACCTGCCCTCATGAAGGGACTCGGGGCTGGGCCACACGTCTCTTCCTAGGGCAGTGCTCTTGGGCTTATGCTGTGCAGCGGGTGTTGGATGTCCAATGAGTCCCTTCAAAGCCATGACAGGGGACCACCTAGTTCTGCATGGAGGCGACCACATTCAGACTCAGGTGGGCACAACAGAAACATCCTCTCAGGCCCCTCGAGGCCATACAATTTCTCACACACGTCTCGGGGTCTCCTCACCATCTTCCTTCTCTTCAGGTGAAGACATGTATTCAGGGAGGAAGGGCACCCCCAGAGCCACATGGCCTGTCCTCAAGAGTGAGGTTCAGACCCGACACAGTCCAGGCCTCACCCCACTTCACCTCAGCTGCTAGTCCTTTAGTCAGGGGCTTTACTCAGCCATGCTCCCTTTTCAGTACTCAAGTCAATATATAGATAAAAGTCAATCCTTCAAGCCTCTTCCTCCAGGAAGCCTACCTGGCCCACTTCTCTCTCCAGGCCACACCCCCTTCTCAGGCCCTTTGCACACTCTTTGTAGAGTTACTTGTACAGATTTCGCCACTTGAGCTCCCAAGGGGGACACAAGCAATGTCTGAATCTACCATCCCCAGTCCCCTCCACCCAAGCACTTGCTGAATGGACAAGCAAGGGTGGCTGTGGTCTTGCCCATCAAGGCCAAAGACAAGCAGTTAAGGGCTAGGGACTTCACACCATGATCCCTTACCCTCCAGGAAGACCCCAGCAGAGGAACCCTGGACAAAATGACTTAAAAGTGGAAGGACTATAGTCAGTTAGATTGTAGTAAGGATGTATGGTACCAGATGGGTACCAGACTCATCGGGGGGATCAATTCTAACTTTTATGAATGTCTAACCACTATGCTTTACATCTGAAATGAATATAATATTGAATGTCAGCTGTAATTGAGAAAGATGTACTTAAAAGCAGAGGAGCGCCTATGTCAGGTGTGCTCGAGCCCCAGAGGCAGCTGAGTGACAAGAAAGATGACCTGTCATTGCAGTGCTCCATGCCAGACACAGACCCTGCGACCCGTCCCTCCAGCCTGCTACCTCAGGCCCTCCCACAGGCCGCTCTTAGCTCAGGGCAGGGACCTGGGGTATCTCCAGGAGACCCCCTCCTTTTCTTCTGCTAGAGTCTCATTTCCAAGGGTGAGCCCGTCCACGGCTTTCTGGGGTTTCTAAGAATAAACGTAGGCGGGGTGCTCGTTGCTTTCTAGATCACTCAGTGTTTTCTGGAAACACACTGGTCTTTGTTGCACAATCACAGCCAGAACCCACAGCTGGTCACCACAGAATGTTCTGGGCTCACGCTGTTCTCTGGGCTGGGGGAGTGAGGCTCATGGCAGAGTCTGTACCCAGAGCAACGAGACAGACCTGGGCCTGGACTCCAGCTGGGACCTCCAGATGTGGCTCGTCCATCTGTGCCCAAGCTGCCCCGAGAAGCTTGGCCCCGGGCCTGCTCACCAGTATGCGCTGAGCCCTGAGCTCTGTCAGTCATGACAGGAACCAGAGGGCGCGGAGATCACCTGGGCTCTCTGGTGCTGGTTGTGCTGATGAGAGCAGTCTCCCCCCACCCACTCCTGCAAGGAGACCATTCCTGAGAGTGGGCGTGGCGCTGAGCGAGGTGAGGAAAAGTCACAGAGGCAGGAGCCTCTGCCCAGGGGCGGGAGGTGGGACGATGGAAGCGAGGCCGGAAAGGTGGAAGAATAGGAGGGGGACGGAGGAAGTATCTGCATCCAAGGCCTCTTCTGGGAAGTACGTGCTCCCTCGAGGGCAGAACAGTGACCAAGGATGCCATGGAGTGTGGGGACTGGGTGACAGACAGGTGCTCCAAGGAGGCCCGGGCAAGCACTCCAGGGCTGTGGCCTCCCAGGTCCAAACAGCCCCTACCGCCCCATGACTTACTGTGACTCTTCCCCCAGCCCTGCCCCTCTGTCCACAGGAACTCTGACCTTGCAAACACAGGCCCTACCTGCTTCCAGAGGATGACATCACCACGTGTGCCCTCTGTCCTGTCACCTGATGTTCCTGGAAGCTGAGAATGTCCCTCAGCCTGGGCATTGCCCTCAGCCTGGAGAGCTGGATGGGCCCCTCCCTCTCTCCGCCCTGAAACAGGAAAGACAGGATCTGGAGCCCAGCAGGCACGTGAGTTTGATCCTGGTGACACAAGGAGGCGGGCAGTTCCTAGACTTCCGTCAGCCTTAATCATCCGATCTATAGAATGGGGGTGACCATGCTTCTCTGGCAGTTTTTAGGGAGATCAAGGAAAAACTGTAAAATGTCTGGCACTGTGCCTGGCTGACAGTAGGTACTCCCAAATTGTTCGTTTCCAGTTTTTCCTCTCCCTGTCCTAACCATTTGTCCTCCCATAAGTGACAGGGGACAGGAATCCTGCGCTAAGGACCTCTGCCTGCAGCCTGACCTCAGAGTACGTGGCCGGTCTTGGCTGCATGACCACTTCGTACTGGGAAAGCCCACCTCGGGACACTGACGTCCCCATGCCCCGGCCCAGGGTGTTGGGAGAGAGACACTGGCTGGAGCCATTGGAAAGACAGAAACCAAGATGCCCGGAGGGGAAGGGGGCCTGGGACAGACTGTTTATGGCCCCACCCCTCAATTCTCCCCTAATCCTCAGCCCCCTGGGGAGTGGCCACTTCTACCCTCTGCTTCCTGCAGTGGGCCTGGCTCAGGGGCAGCGGAAGGGCAGCTGACCAGTCCAGGCTGGCAGCCAGAGCAGGCTGGTCTGTGCCCTGGGAAAGCTCCAGACTTGAGGACAGAGCCTTCCATTGCTTCCGGATTCGGTTCAAGTATGAAAGAGTGCATTAGGTGGGGCCACCCCAAAAATCTGAGCCACCAGCCCAACACAGCGACTCCTTTCTGCTCCCCTTCTGCGGCCTGAGATCATGTCCCACATGGCATTTCAGAGCTCCTGCCACAGGCCAAGGTGTGGACGCAGCTGGACATTAGGGCAGGTGGGCAGGGCACTCGATGCCTCTGGGGCTTGGCTGAGCCCAGGGCTGCGAGCATTTTCCGACAGAGCCCCACAGATCATCACATCTTCAGTCGCTCTTCCTTACTCCAGGCCCCAAGCCGGGCTCTGGGGAGAGACGGAAAGGGAGCCTGACAGGCCCGGGACGGGGGTGAGCGTGAAATGAGGTGGTGACTCCAGACAGTCACAAATGCCGTGAGCGATGTGGGAGCAGACTCTAAAACACTGAGTTTGAGTATTGTGAGCTGACACACACACACACACACACACACACACACACAGAGGAGCAAGTAAACCACGTGGCCGGAGGTCCCAAGGTTGCACTTCGGGGCTGGCGCGTCGGTCAGCTGGCGCGCGTGGAGCAGAAGCTGGGCCGTGAAAGGGGGTGGGGGGGCGTGCTGGAAGAGAGCTGGCGCCCGCTTTGACTTGGAATTGCTTTCCTACACCCCAGGAGCCACCTCCAATCAGAGAATGGCGTGAACGGAGCTGCCTCTGGGAAGATGCCCCGGCTGGGGGTCCGATGGGCCCAGGCGGCACCGGGGCTGGGTCCCCAAACTGTTGTCTTCGGTAGGTGGCCAGGTGAGGGGAGCAGCCAGACCGATGTCCTTGGCTGCCTGCTGGACCCACCCAACTCATTGACTCCACACGGACCACGGAGGGCCTTGCCTCCAGCCCAGGGAGCCCCGCTTTGGAGATCAGAGAACGTGAGCACAGGAGCAGGGCTCACCGACAAGCACCGGCCTGAGCTCGGGCCTGGGAGCGCTCCCGCCTCTCGCCGGCCTCTCAGTCCAGCCTCGGCCCACGGCTGTGGGCAGCTGAGAGCCAGCCACTGCCAGCCTGGCCTCTCCTGGGCAGAGCCAGAGGCCCAGACCCCAGCTCTCCTAGGCCCAGTGTTTTTTTTTAACTTTATACTTTGGAATAATTTTAGAATTACAGACAAGTTGCAAAGATGGAACAGAGAGTCCCCCTTTGCTCAGCTCCCTCCAACGTGAACATCTTACATAACCACGGAGCATTTATTTGTCACAACCTAGAAGTTAACACGGGGACACTGCTGTGGACTTCACCACAAGCTTTGTTTCAATTCTACCCGCTTTCCTTCACGGGCAGTAACTGTTCTGGGATCTTTTCCAGGTCACCATGGTGCATTTGGTTGTCGTGCTTCCTTCGTCTCTTTGCTCTGTGACCCTGTCCAGTGTTCCCTTGTTTTTCATGACCTTGACAACTTTATTTTCCTTTCAGTGTGGTAAAATAGATACACAGGTAACATAAAATTTGCCATTTTAACCGTAAGTGTACCACTCAGGTGGTTGCCTAGCTGTCACCACTATCTATTTCCAAACGTGTTCGTCACCCCAGACAGACGCCCTATAATCACGAAGGCGTAACGCCCTGTTCCTCCCTCCCCGGGGACTCTTGGGACTTTCAGAGGGGCCCCCACCCCAGCCTCACACCCAAGAAAGATGCCCTGATGTTCCTGACCAGAGTCGGTCCTTCTAGACCCCAGAGCTGAACCCAGCCGCTCTCCTGCGGTGCCCGTGGCGGGCACCATCCTGCATCCTTAGCAAATCGTGCGCTCGCTAAGGCAGTTTCTGGAACGGCCCTGCTGTGGCTTCCTGTGAGGTACTGGGACCCCTGCTGCCGCATATCTGCCAAGAGCCCTCTGGCTCAGGCCCAGGGAGTCTGCACTAACATTCCTCTTCTGAGCGCTGATGTGGGGTTCTCCCAGCCGAGCACCCCACAGAGAGACTCCCATTGCCCAGCGGCTCTGGCCCCTGTGCCCTCCTCTGTGGCTCTGAGGAGGGGAGCATTGCTGCTTCAATCCTGACTTTGGGATGCCCTCCCCAGCAGGCTGGCTCCCTGGCATGACTCCACAGCCAGAGGCAAACAGAACAGAGAGTGCCCTAAAGGCCAGATACGTGTGCCAAGGGCCCGGCGCTGCGCAGATCACCCTCGGCCCCTTGTAACCATGCCTGGAACATCAGTGTGCCCCAGATTCAGGCAGCAGGGCCTGGCTGCTCATGGCCAGGCTCCTGTCACTGGGCTCTGGCCACCTGTCCAGACACTGGAGCCATCTGACCAGACACGCTTGCTGCCTGCCACACCTGCTGCCAGGTCGTCAAGCCCAGGCTCCCACTGCCCGGCTGGCATTCCTCCCGTTGCCTGTTCCCCGCTCCACTCGCCTGTGTCTGGTTCTAGGCGAGGGCTCCTTGAGTCTGCCCATTAATGCACCTAGGCCTGGCTGTCAGGGAAGAGCAGCCACTGAGTCCCAAGCAGCTTGGGCTTGGTCAGGGGAGAGCAGACTGGGGCCAACTGCTGACTGCAGAAGCACATAATATGCTCCCTGCTCAGCAAAGGGAGAGCCTCCCGCCACCCCAGGGGCTCTCCGTCTGGACTCTGCGGCCTGCATGCATTGCTATTTCTCACCACTGAGAGGGGCTGCTGGGGGTGAGCCCCTCGGGGCCCCTGTCAGTCCCAGCGGGGCCCGCACAGGTCCCATCATGCACTCGACACTGTTCACTGAGGTGTGCCCTGGCCAGAGCCCAGGATAGACAATGGGCACGTGGCGCCCGGAAGGCCAGGCTGGCCCTGGGGCTCCTTGCCGCCTCTCTATGCCACAGAGCAAGAAACCAAAAGCCAGTGCAGGCCCATTTCTGGGAGCCGCTGAGGCCCCATTCCCAGAGAAACCCCAGGCAGCCCCCGCTTTCGGGCCACAGTCCCCACCTCCTGTCTGCCAGAGCCTCACCCTCACAGAGGTGGCTCGGCGGCTCAGGGCACACGTTTTGGAATCACCCTCTGATTATTTGCTGTGTGATCTAGGGCAAGGGACCGAACTACTCTGACGCTCACTTTCCTCATCTGCAAAATGGAGATAAATATTCTCAGCAGCGTGGGGCCCGAGTGGGCTTGGTTTATAGAAGATACCTCCGACCCTTCCCCGGATCCTGCTGTAACTCCTTATAGCTTAATGAACAGAAACCCAAACTTCCTTCCAGGGTATTTAAAGCCTGTTTCTATCAGAACTCAATTCAGCTTTCCCAGTAAAATTACCAACTCATCCCTGTTTGTCCAGGACCCTCCTGGTCTCTCCTGGTCTTACTAATCACACTGAGAATCCTGTGTCTTCAAAGTTGACTCAATCCTGGGGACCAAGACAGCTGGTCACGCTATTTCCCAGCTTCTCACCCCACCGTGAGAGCCCAGATTGTCCACACCCCACAACATGGCCATCCTTTCTGACCTCTGGCCCCATGAATGCTGTCCCCTCCCTCTGGAATCCATGAGGGAGACTATCGTCCCAAGCCAGAAGGAGCAGCTGTGGCCTCACATCCAGCAGGACCGGGATGGAGAAGGCCAGGCTGGGTGGCACTGATGCAGCCCCACCCTGGGCAGGGCAGAGGGGGCACTCAGCTCTCACAACACACCTCAGCGCCTAGCGGGGCACACAGTGGAGGGTTCTGGCAGCGCACAGAGAATGGAGTGTGCTCACTTGGGCATGGGCATCCCTCATGGTGACACTTAAAAGGGCTGCAGGACCAAGGTGAGCACAATGTCCCAAAGTGTGTAAAACGTCAGAGTCAGTAACCGCCACTGAGGGTGATGGGGGCAGTGTGGGACATATCGATGGCAGCTGCTATGCTTGCTTTTGAGTCTGTGCCAGCCACTGTGCTACGTACTTAATTTGCAGTATTCATTCAGCAAACACCGGTGGAGGCCAGCTGGGCACTGGGGACGTGGCACTGAACACTGTCAACGCAACCCCTCTCTCCTCTCACTGTCTCTCCCCATTGTGCAAATGAAGAAATTGGAGCTCAGAGAGATGAGCAGGGCCAAGGACACCCCGTGAGTAGAAGGAGATTTCCTCCACTTCCTCTCATCCAGGGCCTGTCCACCCCCATCTTCAAGGCTCCCGGGACCCTTCCCTGAAACTCTGAGAACATCACATTGTGGGCTGTTTCCCTGAAGTTTGGGGGGAGGTGTGAATTGCAGCAAGACCATGATGTAAAGACCCCCCAACAAGTGCACCACCCTTGCTGTGCCTAACCTGGGCTCCGAGCCTAGCCACTCTAGGAGGACACTGAAGAAACTGAGGCCAGAAAATAACACAATTCACTCCCTATCACGCAAGTAGGCAGAGCCGCAGCCGGAATACGGGTGTCCTACTCCCGCCCAGTGTGCACGTCAGGACGCCAGGAACCGGCCAGGAAGGTCTGTGCCCCATGCCCCGCTCTCGTCCCAGCCCCTCCAAGACTCTGCAGGCCTGAACCGCTCAGGTTCCCTGCCCAGGTTGCTGTCACCTCTCTCCACAAAGCTAATAACCTTGACAAGGGTGGTCCAGGGTGGGGGCCGCGGCAGATGCTGGGGCTCCAGCCCTTTTGGGCGCTCAGAGGTCCCCTCAGGAGGGCACAGGAGTCACTTCCCAGAGCACACCCCCTGCTCCCACCCCCACAGCCCCAGAGAAAGACAGCACCCACCGCCACCACCGCCCCTGCTCTTCCCACCTCTCAGAAATAAAGAAAAAACCCTCCGATTGGCATCCATTCTGAAACCCATTCTATTTTCTGCTCTTTTCCTGTTCAGGATAAACAGCAACATAAAATTTGAGCAAAAGGACGGGGGAGATATCCGCAGGGCCCCTTACTCAGTGAGATAAGAAATAATGAATTGCCTGGATACAGCGAAGGGATTGCCCCAGACAGGAACGGCCTGCTGCCTCCCAGAAACACGGCCCTGGGCATGCGCCACGGGCTCCCTCCTCTATCGTGGGTGCCTCGTTGTAGGAACTGTGCCCTGGCTGTCCTCATAGCCTGGCAGGCCCCAGCAGGGTAGAGGACCACACCTGGCTGCCAGTGGGGCCTCCCAGGATCTCCACGGGGTCGCTGGGAGGCTTAAGTCAATTAACCCCTTCGAACAGCATGTGAGATGCAGTGGTGCCTGTGCGTGAGCACGTGGCATTGTCACCATGCAGGCTCAGGGCTGGTGCCAGGTCTTGGTCCTGTGGGACTTGCACCCAGGACTCACTCATCTCTCAGGTTCCTTAGCTGGAAGATGGGGCTGATGAGGCACCTGGAGAGTAATTGTTAGGCTTAAGTGAGCTGATTCACATGTGACATCCTTGGGCCTGGGACTGCTACATCATAAGCACTCCCACATGTTAACTGTTATTTTATCAGTGATCGAGGGAACTGGGGATAGAAAATAGTAACAAGTGAAAAAAAAAAAAATCAGGATGCTAACTGGCCTGGGCTTGGCTTCCCAGGCCACCTGGGTCCTTTGCAGCAGCCTGCTCAGGCTGAGGGGAGGCTGGGCAGGGGGTGGGCTGTGCAGAGCCCCCCTCGCAGGCCTGGAGCGTCCATCCTCACAAGACAAGCGTCCCCGGACGCCCTCCGTGCTCCCCGTCCCCAGGCACTATCCTTGCTCCCTGGTCCCTCCCAAACTCCACGCCACCCCAGGGCGAAGCTTCCCCTTCCTCAAAGCTTTCACATGGAAATCCCCAGGGCCTGAGCCTTGATCCCAAAGCCCCTTCACCAGTCTCCCCAGGAGGGCAGGACTGTGGTTTGCTGCCTCAATGTCACAGAGCCAGATGAGCCCCAGAACAATGAATGCTCCACACTGCCATGTGCATATGCTAATTCCAACCTTCTAGGTCTGGGCTTTGATAAGGATCAGGAGACAGGCTCACGGGCATTGCGCCTTTTCCTCCGTACAGGTTTGAAAGGAAGGACAACACACACTCACACACAACTTTAAGAGCTCTTATTTTCCCTGCCCCGAGCTGAGCGTGCAACCTTGAAGACATCCTGCCCTCCTTGAAGGATGTCTTCAAGGATTTGACATTTAACAGAGGTTTTCGTGAGCACATTTCTTAGTCATCCTTCAAAGGAGCCGCGTGAAATGGGTCAGGGCCTCATTCGCTGTTAGCAGACACAACGGCTGAGTCACCCACAGATGCTGGAACGGTTGAAATATGTGGAGAGATTATATATGTGCACACATGTATATATTAATAGCAGTCAAGCTGTACTTATCTCCAATAAAACGGGGAGAAAGGAGGTATTTTGAAAATAAGAACTAACTTTTTTGAAAACTTACTGTGTGCCAGAGTCGGTTCCAATCATTTTCTAAACCAACTTCATGTGATTCTCCAGGCAACTAGATAAAGTAGATATTACTGAACCTCAGAAGGGTTAAGTGAGTGGCCCAACGTCACACAGCATGCAGGCCACCGAGTTGGGTTTGCCGGCTCTGAAGACCACGTATTGTCAGGTGCATGGTCCAGCCTTACCATGGAATGGAATCCATATAAACCCCTACACTTGGTTCAGCAAATAACATGACTGTCCTGGTTATGGGCTTGAGGGACAGTGGGGAGTCCTCAGTGACAAGTGCCAACTCCTAAGAGTCCCCCTTAGTACTTCTCCAGGGAAGGAGAATGGACTCTGAACCCAAACAGATCTGACCCCAAACTCCAAGTTCTGCCACTTATGAGCTGTGTGCCCTCCCAGGGCCTTGTCCTGGCCTCATCCTTTGCAGAATATTTGGTTGTCCATTGGGCCTGGGTGACACAGTGCCCAGATGTGCCCTGTGGGGTCCGCCTGCATCTGGCTCCCACCACACTTCCCCTGAGAAGAGAGGTGACACTTGTTAGCTCACCTGAACCCCTGGTGAGTTGGAACTGAGATGGAAATCATGGAGTGGATTACTAAGGATGACAGCCAAAGCCTAACAGTCAGAAAAACCTTCATTTAAACAGACTAACGTCCCCGCAGGCTGTGCCCGCGGGAGCAGGTGCCTGGTGGGTACATCTGCTCAGAGCCCTCACTCCTGCCAAGGCCTCCACCCTGGCACCCGCCCCCACTGAAGAAAGAATGTCCAAGAGCTGTCACCTCAGACCCTCGAGGTCACACAGAGAGGCCACAGGGCTGCAGGAAAACAGAATGCTGTCCATGTCCTCAGGCCCCTTGACCCCTGTGTTTTATGTGGAGAACATTTGTTTTGTCCTGTGGAAAGTCCCCACGTGGATGGCCTAACAATCCATTGCAGCCAGAGCTTTCTGGCCACGTTTCCCACATTTCCGTTCCCGTGATCCAACCCTTGCCCTTCCAGATCAGAAAGTGACCTCCTGGGCCTCCTTGGGATGTGACTGTCCTCCTCACCGCCCAGATTTGGGGCTGCTCCAGCCAGCATCCCATTGTCAGCTCCTTGAGACGTCCAACCTCTGCAGGCCTTCCTGTCCCACCGTGAGCCTCCCTGGGGGCTCATTTAAACTGAAGACAATTGCCTCAGATAAAGAACCACTGGCCTCCTCCCTGTGTGTCTAAAATTAACAGAAACGGAATGGGTGTCACGGACCTCAGTCCTCCCCCAGCTCTTCTGCCCTAGTCCATTCGACCATCCCTCCGGAAGCCTGTGACAGCCACCGACCTGGGGCCGACCTGCCAGCCCTGGACAAGCCTGACTGCTTCTAAAAGAGCTGCTGCACTGCCTGTTTTTTCTGACTCTATATCATGCACCCATAGAGCCTGGGGTCCGGGGTGACCAGGGGTGCTATAGTGTCTCCCTCAGAACACTTTGTTGCCGCCACCACTGCCATCGCCAAAGTCATGGCCATGGCCGCCATGAGACTACTTCCTGGAGACACACAGCAGGTCTCCTTGCCTCCCTTCCCTCCTGACTGCTGGTCCACAACCATCCCCACGCTGGCTTCCTCCCCACTTGTGGAAGTTTCTCAGTTACTCTCATTCTTGCTGTTGGATAGATCCCAGCCCCTGTATTATTCCGTTGCATCCAGAATGCTTTGAAGAAGGAATGTCTAGACCTTTTGTTTATTACCCTCTAGGGAGATGTACTCAGGGGTACGTCCCCAAGATGAAAGATTTGGTGAGTATGTTGGTTGAGAGCCTGGAAGTGCCCCTGTTTGTCCCCACAGCAGATACTCAAGGCCATCACCAAGCAGGAAGAGGGACCATGTCTTGCAGGGCACAAAAGCCCTCACGTCATCCCTGAGTGGACCCAGCATCAGGAGACAGAAGGCAACTGGGGACAGGGCCTCCACCTTGCTTACCTCCTGGGGTTGCCACTCACATCATGGTCTCAGTGAATGGTGCCCCCAGAATTGTACAACGCCCAGCCTGCCAGCCTGCAGGGCAGCCTGCCTATAGCACCCACTGAAAAGCAGGATTTGGTGAGCTGAGGCACAGTCACACCAGAAGGCAAGGGTCAACAGGGAACAGAGAAGCTACACACATGGGAGCAGCATGAGCCCTCCAGATCGAGAAGAGCTGGGGTGAGCTGCCCCAAATTCGTTCAACCTAGCTCACGTTGATGAATGTTAACTGAGCACGTACTGTGTGCAGAGTCTGAGCAGTTATGGGAACCAGGCACTGCCCTTGAGGAGCTTCTGGGCCAGGACGGAAGTGGGCAGGCCCTTCCCTGCCTGTCCCACAGGGAAGAGTGGGCTCAAGGAGGTGCGGGGTGGGACAGGAGCCGAGGACGTGCCCCTGGGGACAGCACACCAGGTCAGCTTCACCAAGTCTACTCAGGCCGAGTGATGGGGCCAGGGGTGCGGGTATGCAGGCTGTGATCCCAGCCACAGAGCCGGGCCTGGAGAGCTGGGTGAGCACCCGGGATCCCCGGGGGCCAGAAATCCGGCAGTAGCTTGGGGCCAGATCACCAAGAGTCTTGAATTCCAGGCTAAGGAGCTGAATTTGCTGTTTCCGTGACTCAGCTTCCTTAATAGCCTGGGAACACTGGTCCCCACTTCTGTTGTTCCTCATCCCCAGATGGAAGGCCGGGTAGCTGCTGAGAGGAGAGTGCCCTCAGTCTGTGGGAATCACTCTGTCCCTGCGGAGAGCGCCTTCCCAAGGGAGGGGGCTCAAGGCTGCTTGGATGTGCTAACCAGGGCTGATGTCAAGAGGGTGCAGCGAGCCGGAGCGGACCAAAGGGTCCTTACAAACTTTGTCACAGCTGTGTGCTCCAGCAAGCAGGTTTCCTGTGATCGTTTACAACAACAAAACGCAGCTGCATGCATTTTGTGGCATTGGAGTGTCCTGGGCTGCTGTAACGAATGACCACCAACTGAGTGGCTGAGAACAACAGAAATTTATTCTCTCAGAGTTCTGGAGGCCTGAAGTCCAAAATCCTGGTGCGGTAAAGGCCGCACGCCCTTTGGAGGCCCTAGGGGAGAGAGGCTTGCCTTTCTCCTTCCAGCTCCTGCTGAGTCCTGGGGTCCCCTGGCTTGTGAGAGCTTCCCTCCAAACTGGCCTCCGTCTCACACGGCCTTCTCCACTCCTCTGAGTTTTCTCCTCTCCTGTCGCATCCAAACACACTTGTCTTTGGATTTAGGACCCACCTGGACCAACTGTGACGATCCCACCTGAAAATCCATAACTTAATCACACCTACAAAAATGCTTTTTCTAACTAAGGTCACATTCACAAGTTCTGGGGCCTGAGATGCAGCCCATCTTCTTGGGGGACACCACTCAACACAGTCTTCAGAATCAGACAGAACTAAGTTGATCTTAGGCAAACTTAATTGTCTCCCTGAACCTTATTTCTTAAGCTTTAAAGTAGGAATGATATCAGTTCCTAGGTTTGTTATGAGAATTACATGAGATTATACTTTCTTGGCATACAGTATGCGATAAATGGCGCTGATGACAAAGAAGACGACCATGAAGATTGACTCGGAGAAGTGAAGGGATTTGCCCAAGGTCACACAGCCACTTGGGTGGCAGAGCCAGGACTGTTGTCACACCAAAGGCCATGCTCTTCCCATATACCCTGTTCTCTTATTTCCTCTGTGGTAGTTTTGACTTTGCTTTGTTGGCTTATTCTTCAATGCCATGTCATGCTCATCTGGTCTATCCCAGAAACTGTGGGCACCTTGGCAGGAAGGTGACTTGCACCCCAAAGTGGAGTGAATAGCCAACAATTGGCCCCGGGGCAAGTGAGATTCGGATCAGAACTTGACCTTGAGTGGTTCCACCGGCACAGAGAAACTTGCACTTGGCCTCACCTTGTGCATAAAGCAGTTGATCGTGGCACACCATGGGGAGCCATGTGGCACACCATGGGGAGCTGATGACCCCGCACCGTGTGGCGGCCATGGGGTGGGCTCTACTACGTGCCGTCTTGTCAAGAATTGCCTCTTCCCTGCAGAACAGGAATGGTATCCCACTCAGGGTTGAACTCCACGGTAAGAAAATGACACTTTCTCTGCCTCCGGGAAAGTAACGCCCACAAGGAAGACAGGACACTGCTGGCCCGGATGAAAGAACGAGTGCTACCAAAATAAAGACAAGACTGATTCCTCCCTCTTAGAAGGCTATGAGACCTGATCTCCCCTCCCCCCCAAAGCCCCTGACACTCACACTTCCCATGCTGCCCCGTGAGGCACCTCACAGGAGGGCGTCCTTGTTAGTACAGTGGCTGCTGACCGCGATGTGGGTTTGTTCTGGACTCTGGGGGACACAGACGTGGGCTGGGCTTCTGTCCTGGATGGGATAAAATCACACAGGTCCCAGGCCCCGGGGACTCCGGTGCTGCTGCTCCCCGGGGAGGACGGCAAGCTCTGGCTCCCCCGGGGCCTGAGGGGTGGAGGCAGGGACAGACCTTGATGGGGTCTGGCCCGGGTCTTTAGGAAGCTCATCAAGGAACAAATTTATCATTTGAAAGGGAAAATGGTGGGAGGGGCCGGGAGGGGAAAGGACAGGCGCGTCCCTCTCCTAGTGAAACTTGGAAACGTTCTGACAGCAGGAAAAGAGGAAGAAAACAAACGAGTGAGTGGACATCAGGCAGGAAGGTGAGACTAGGAGCAGGGCAGAAGTGGCTCTTGGCCAAGTGGTGACACACAGGGACAAAGCCCTGCAACCACGGAGGGGGTCCAGAGCTGTGTTCTGGGTCCAAGGGTGTCTCAGGCCGAGGAAGAAGGAGCCTGTCCCCATCCAGGTGACAGGCGAACTTCCGCAGGACACGCCCTTCCCTTGCCAGCCCAGTGCCTGGCCCCTGGACGTAGGCACTGGCACCAGCCCCGGCCTCTGGACTCGCAGGTGGTAGCAGACCTGTGGGCCAAAGGCTAACGTGGGTCTACAGCTGTGGAAATGGAGGGGCTCTGAGCCCTGCAGGGAAGGCTCCCAGCATCCTGGAGCACCCAAGGTGAGGCCGAGGAAAGAAGGACAGTACAAGTCCTGTGCCCACCCCAGTGTCCAGGGCCACTTTTCTCCTTCTGCCCTCTTCTTCTTGACTTTCTATCATGTCCAAGGTCAAACTCAACCCAACGCATTGGCCAGCCCAACTCAATGGCCCAAGAATGGGGACAACTCCTGCTCCCATGGGGCCTCCTCACCACTGAGATCATCCTAGGGACCCTGTTGGCCAAGACAATGTACTAAACTGTAGCTGTCCACAAAGGGGGTTCAAGCCGGGCCCCTCTCTGTGGCATCTGCTTGAATGGTCCACCACACAGGCCTCAGCAGAGACACAGGTTGGGTGGGACTGTCCCCCTGTGGTAAGTCACCCTGTGTCATCCAGACCACCATCGTCCAGCTCGTAACCCGAGAAGCATTGTAAGTTTTTGGAGAAAGGGGACCGTTGTCGATGTACTCCCGGTGGAATGGTTAAGATTTCTTGTAACACGTCCGTCTCAGACGCTCATTTCCCCGCCTTAAATCCTTCCCAGAGCTCCTGTGCAGCCCAGGATAACGTCTGAACTTGTCCATGGAGCTTCAAAGACCCTGCCCGGCCCGCCCTTTGCCCCCCTGGCCAGCCCCTGCCACTCCACAGGCTCCCTGTGACCCAGGAGTACGGCACTAATGGCCACAGAGCAGACCAAACTCGTTGGCTCCAGTGCACCTCGGCCCAGGACACGGCCGCCTCGCCTTTCGGGAAAGCTTCTTCCACCTTCGACCACGGCTCAACGTTTAGCTCTTCTTCAAAGTAACAGAGGACACTCTGTGGGTGCGTGGGAAGAGTGGCGTGCCCCTCTTGGAACCACATACCTCTCATCCTATGGAATTATTTAAGGTAATGAGGGAAATAAATGGGCCTGTGGGTGCCTAATTTTCCTGGTCCCAGGTAAGTGTCCCAAACGTGCACATATTCTAGCTACACTCCAGGGAGTTAGACCATCAGCGGGATGACATCCACTGGGCAGACATTGAGTCTCTTCATTTAAAATAACAATCCTTGAGACATTGAAATAAACTTCCTCCTAAGTCGTCACTTATGCCTTTCACTGACCCACCCCCCTATGGGGGTCTGGGGGGGAGACCCAAATGTCTCTCCAGGGTGGTGGGGTCCATTCGGGAGTCCCCGGGCCAGGGTGCTCCAAGGTGAGTGACCTCCAGCACCCCCTGCTTGGTGCATGGGAGGAGGGCCCCGAAGTGGGTGGGGACGGGATTACTGATGGCAGAGGCCACTCCTGGAGGAAGCAGAGGGTCCCTGCAGCGACTGCGCCTCCAAACAGCCCCCTCTGCTGCTCTGGCCCGCTGTTCCCGCCAGGCCCCTGAGGACAGCTGGCTGGTGGCTTCCTTCTCTGAGTCTGCGCAGAGCCAAGCAGGGGGACCTAGGGGCCGCCGCCGAAGCGGGGAAAGGGGGGCTGCTTCCAAGCACGGCGGCCCCGATTCTGTTTGTAAGAAGGACAGGACCCCACTTCTGAAATGGGTCACTATGGGAATGTTTGGAATGGAACGTTTGCTTTTCATCTCTGCTTTTCCTTCTGGAACTTCCGCGTTGAGTCTGGCGATGCAAGTGGGTAAACATGGAGCAACGTTAATGGACCGTCCCTTCCTCCCGCCCCCTCCCGTCCAGCTCACGCCCAAGCAGCGTGCTGGGCAGCGCCGGGATCTGACGCCAGAAGACCTAAACCAGGGTCATCTGGGGGCTCCCGCTGTGGTGAGAAGCGGCCCGGTCCGGGAGGTATTTGGGAGGTACAGTAAACAGAACCTGCCAGTGCATTAGGTTTGGGGTAGTGGAGCTGCAAGTAGCTTAAATGGAATAGGGTCTTTGCAGACGTCAGTAACATGAGGTCATACTTGATGGGGACAGGCCCTACGTCTCCCCATTGTCCCAAGATGATACCCCAGCTCCTGGCATCTCTTCAGAATTCAAGGCAGGAGGAAGTGCCAGGTCAGCCCTGGATGCTCTGCTGTTTCAATCAGGAGAGCTCACACTGTCCCAGGAGCCTCCAGCACACTTCCCCCTCTATTTCACTGGTCAGAACTGTGACATGTGACTGCCCCTAGCTGCACCACCTTACAGCCTAAAAAACATGAGGATGCTGCCCTGTTAGCCTTGAGAATTGAAGGGAACAACTGTCGGGTCATCCATCCAGTAGTCTGCCCAAGGACCACCATGACCTCAAGTTTTCTATCTATAAAGGCTGGCTACTTTTTAAATATTCCCTCCAAATTGTCCACAAGGACCTTGCAAGGTGGGAAGACCAGACATTACTTATTCCCATTTTACAGGTGAGGAAACTGAGGCCCCGGGTCACAAAGAGCCCGTAACGGAGCCAGCCCCTGAACTAGGTTTCCCGGCTCCCCGCTCCGCCCACAGCACTGCTGATAAAACATACGAACCAGATCAGCTTCCAAGACGTGTCATTGTTTCTGGAACACAACCTTGCGGGGAGGCAGGAATGATCTGACCTAGCTCCTGACTGCCTTCTAAGGACCAAACAACAGAAGACAGTCCTGTTCTGTTCAGCAAAGGGTACAGTCCAAGCATTTCTTGCCACTTGATAAGCTAATCGCTTAATTGCATTAGTGCAAATTCCGGACGTCTCTGAGAGCTGAGTTGTCTGCAACACAGACCAGTTTGGCTGGTCGGAAAGGCAGGGGAGGCAGCAGCAAAGAACTCGTGGAACCTCTGCCTGGGCTGCTGGAGGCCTTTGCTCAGGTTGTCCCTGTGTGTGCCCTTGGCTGGCAGGGCAGGCACACAGGGTTCGGTTAGTGCCTGGTGAGGCCCATGCCCATACCTAGCTAGTCCAGGTTGCTCACACATGTCACGGGGCAAAGCTGAGTGAGGAGCTCAGAGGCAGGATGGGCGGCGAGAGGGGAATGGCTCCCATTCAACCTGCACGAGCCCAGCGCCCAGGCTGGAAGGGGCAGCGGAGGCTCCTTTCACCCCTGTGCAGCCTGACTGGCGAAACTTCTATGGATGAAGACAAGAAAGGACATAGGACAAAAGAGACTAAAAATATATCCTCTACATTTCTGCTTCTAAGAAGCAGCTATTCTATTCATGGCATCGTGCAAAGATTGGCTGGTTTGCACCCTGTTCAGACCATCCTGACATTGACTTTGGGCATGAGTTCAAGTGAAGAAAAAAATATCACTGGAGGTGGACTTGGCAATGACACTTTTATGTGTCAACTAATTCTTGTGTCCTGGGCGCACAGTGGGTCCACATTTCCCACCCTACCTTGCAGTTAGGTGGAGCTCATGCAACTAAGTTCTGGCCAATGGAATAATGTGTTTAGCACTGCAATGTGGGGTTGCATGTTCCAGTAATAAGCCTGGCCTGAGTTAATGACAGTAACTCTGGCGTTTAATCTGCTTTGTCGGGAAGCAGTATGGGGTAGAGGCTTTGGAATGAGGTATGGCTGCATTCGTGTCTTGATCCTGCCACTTGCTAGCTGTGTGACTTCAGCCAAGTTACTTAACCTCTCTGAACCCATTTGTAAAAAAAAAAAAAAAAAGAAGAAGAAGAAGAATCTACCTACTCATAATGTGGTTATAAGAACTGTTAGGTAGTGCATATAAAATGTTTAGCATGGGGCTTGACACATAGACAAGCATATGAATAATAACTGCTATTATTTCATTGAATTGAAAATAGTTTAAAAGATTATTTTAAAACTTTTATCTATTTAAAATTGTATGATTTGCTTCATAAATAGCAATGAAGGGAAATTGAGATAAAAGAAAGGAAAGCAGTCACTCAACCCCCAGGAAATCCTGGACTAAGTTGACCAAGGCTGGAAGTTCAAAATAAATTAATTTTAGAAAGTGCTTGTTTTGAGCTGTCTGGAGAGGAAGAGCTGGGAGGCTGCCTTTCACCTGAATTGAGGGCAGCCTGACCCTGGATGGCACCAGGTGGCGGACCTGGCAGGGGCTGCAGGCCCGTTGCCAAGGCCACAGGGGCAGACTCTTCCAAATCCCAGAGGGTCCACCCTCTGGATTGAATTTCCCCAGACGTGACTTCAGAACTGCTCTGGCAGGGCACCAGGAGACCTCTTTGTAGCCATGGGACCTGTTATCACTATGCGTCATTTTGGCCATTCTGATAGGCATGTAGTGATATCTCATCGGGGCTTTATTTGACATGTCTTTGATGGCTAATGGCGAGGAACATCTTTTCTTGGTCTTATTTCCCACCTCTATTATCTTCTTCTCTGAAATGTCCTTCACATCTTTACAAATTTTTTAATTGGATTGTTTGTCTGTCTATGGTTTATTTGGGGTGTATTTTACTGGTGGATTTTTTTGATTGTGGATTTTTCTCCTAGTTTGTAATTTGTCGTTTCACCTTCTTAATAGGGTCTTTTGTAGAACAAAAGTTTTTAATTTTGATGAGGTTCATTTTATAAATCTTTCGTTTTATAGATCATGCTTTTGTTTTGAAGTTTAAAAACTCCTTGCCTAGCCCTAGATCTCAAAGATTTAGCCTATGGGTTTTTTTCCTAAAAGTCTGTTATATGCTACATACTATTATACACTGTATCAGTTATGTACTGCTATATATTATATATCGTTATATACTATATATTTTACACTGTTATTTAATGCATGCTGTTATACCCTAAATACTATCATATGCTGTATACTGTGTATACACTGCATACTATTATATACTACATGCTGTTATATGAGGGCTGTCCGGGAAGTATCCAGCCATGTAACTGTTCTCATTATATTGACAATGGCTGGATTTTTTTCTCTGGGACCCTCCTTCACTGTTATATACTGTATATTGTTATATGAGTTTGGACCATTAATTTCATGAACTCATCCTAGAAAAAGTGCTACATACCTCACTGCTGAGTATCACTACGGTCACCTTCGAAGGACTCCCCTTAGGAAGCTGTGCGCTGATGCCAGCACCTCGTCCACCCTTCAAAGCAATTTTGGAACTCTTTCTGGAACGGCCACCAGAGCTGTTGTCGCACCCAAAATCTGATCACTAAGTTTGCAAAGTTGCCACTGTGGGCTTACTTTGGCACACTTACATGCAAGTGAAAACTACCCTGAAATACTATTTCTAACCTGTTTACACATTAGTAAAAATCTAAAAGTTTGACGTCACATACTTTTGGAGAGCTTGTGCGTTTCATACACAGCTCCTAGGAACGAACACGTTACCTCTCCACGGAGGGCAGGATCTGGGCAAACTGCACGTTTCCTTAACCTTTGTCCCAGCAATCCCACTTGTAGGGATCGATTCCCCAGATGCACTGGCAGGGACACATGCCCAAAGCCATCCACTGTGGGCCAGCCCGACTCAGATGTTCATCGGTGAGAGACGGGTCTAATGTAGGTCTGTGGAACGGTGCGGCCGGACCTGTGCATGAGGGCACGTGCCATTCACTGCCATCGAGCAATCTGTGTGCCATCGGGTTAAGTGCAAAGGCCAGGTGCAGAACCGGGTTCGTGCGGCACCATTGTTTATCCACAAAAGGGGGTACAAATATACCCAGGTTGTAGTCTCTGAATACCACTTCCCACTGAAAAGAACCCGGCCCACTTGGAGAAGTAGTTGATGGCAGGTCCGAGGAAGGAAGTCTACGAGAGCCTTCTCATCGTAGCAGAGCCCAGGCTACTGGAACGGTGTCTGAAAGACATAAGAGCTACAATAAACAAGCTCCCACCAGCTAAAAATGAGACAGGTTTGAGCATAAATGGGGAAATAATCACACGGATTAAAGCACAGCAGATATGCTTAGATCCGTGAGCTGCCATGACTGGTGGCCTGATAAAGGACTGCTGTTAGAGTCTTGGGACACCGAGAGCAGTGAGGGGCTGCGGGCAAAGCCCCACCTGGCATCGTGGCCCAGGGATGACTCGCTCAGATGGGTGGTTCATCATTTCTAATCTCTCGGGCATCTGGCAGAAGAGCCCTCTCAGAGACACATCCACTAGACTTCTGGACACAAAACCCAGATGTTCTCCAGGACCCTTGGGGTCCATTGAGTTTCTAACAGGGGTGGGGAGGGCCTTGAGCACATTGTTACACTAGGGCTGGGGACAGAGGGGAGCAGCTCGGGGCACACCCTATGGGCTCCGCCCAAGCATGGAACCGCGCACCGTGCCCCTCCCTCTGCATTCCCACCACCTGCTCCTTGTGTGTCGTGGCCCCCAGCTGGATCACGGGACAGCCTCCAGTGTGTGTGCTCCACCCAGCTTCCCTCCACCCCGCAGGTGGACGTGCCTCCTGACCCTGTCCTCACCCTCCCAAACCTTCCAGTGCATCCTCTGCAGGCTCTTCCCACAGCTCCCCTGACGCAGCCCTCTGCCAGCAGCATCTCCTGCAGCGAAGGCGTGAGGCTGGGATCACCCACGCGGCAAAACAATGAATGTGGCCTCCTTTCAGTCCCCACAAACGCCAGGCACAATGCCACCTCTACCCTTCTGAACCCATTGTTCTTCACCTCCTGAGACACCCTCCCCCCCTGCACCTGCTCAAATCTCGCTGCTGGGGGAGGGCCGAGATCCCTGTCCCTACCCACCACAGCCAGCAATGTAGCTGGGGAGCAGGAGGCTGTCTGCCAGGCCTAAGGAGGGAGTGTCCACACTCACCCATCCTGGGGCTCTGCAGCTGCTGCTGGTCACAGCTGCGCCTGCTGCCTGGCTAAGGAATGTCCCAGAATCCTTCCCCCTCCCCCCACCCCCCACGCGGAGTGTGGAGAAGTAGCTGCTCCTACAAGCTCTCCACCACCCCGCCTGCTCCACGTACGCCCCATCTCGCACCTCGACCTTGCTCCAGGGAGGGAGGGCCCGTTGGTTTAGAAGCCCCTACAGTTTCCGAAGGCCAAGGCAAATGTTCTTGTGTAGCAAACATCCTTCTGGGTGCAGAAATTGACAGACACCGTTATCACATTTCAGAGCAATTTGCTGCCTTCTGAAGTGCGAGCGCCCGTCACTGGAGGAGGGAAGCGTTGGTGCCAAGAGTTTGATGAGTTTCTGATGAAGCCACCAAATGCACAAAGCGGCCTGGCAGCAGCCTGCCTCCCAGCCTCACACCGCGTGGCTTCCTGAGCTGGGGCCCTGCCCCTGCTCCGCCTCCTGCTGGGCACCAGCCCCAGAGGGTGGTGAGACACCAGGCAGGGTGTGCTCCTTCTACCAGGACAGGAACCGAGCTGGCGGGACACTCCTGCTACATTTCCTTGGAATTACTTTTGTCTTTCATCTGAATGAGGTAGAAAGAGGATAGGGAGTGAGCGAGAAAAGAGCTCGTGTTGTCTGCCCCTGTATGTGCCCCCCACCCCCCGCTTGTGACCACCACCCTGCTCCAAATCTAGAAGGGACTCACTCATCCCCAAGCCACTGCCCCTCCCAGGCCTGCAATGTGGTGGTGAGTCACTCTGGGCATTGGCTGGACAGTAAAGGGCTAAATCTGTCCATCCCAGGGCAGTGAGACAAGGAGTTCCTCAACCACAGGATGCTAGAGATAGGAATTGCCAGTTGTTCTTGCTTCAGTGATACCAAAATGCCCCATGGGGATTTTCAGGACACTTCTCCAGAAATAAAAAATGTACACTGAGAGCCTTGGAGTCTCGGGGCCTACCTATCTGTTAATACAGTGTTTAAGAGCACAAACTCCGGAGTCAGAAGGTATGGGTGCAAATTCCACCTTTTACACCTATCTACATGCTGTGTGACCTTGGGCAAGTGACTTAACTTCTCTGTGCTTAGTTTTCTTGTTTGTAAAATGGGGATACTAACAGTACCTACCTCTTAAGTTTGTCTCAGAACAATTAATATGTTAATATATTGAAAGTACTTAGCACAATGCCCAGAAGATAGCAAAGACTGCTTGTGTTAACCAGCTTCGGGGGAGTCAGTATAATAGAAGTCAAGAGCACAGGCTCTGAAAAGTACTGGAATTTGGATCCTGCCTCTGTCCCTTCGTAGTTGTGTGACTTTAGGCCACTTATTAAATGCTTTGTGCCTCCATTTTCACACCTGTAAAAAGAGGATAGTACTAGTTAAAATAGCTAAAAGATTAGATGGATCAATGTTGGAAACAATGCCCAGCACTATCTCAGCTGTTATTATAGTTCCGTATTAGTTATTATTATCACAATCACTATTATTTCTTAGCTTTGATTATGCTTGTGGCTGCAGATCAAAGCAACCACAGGTCCCCGATTTCTCAAGAGATAGGATTCAGGGTCCCGGAGGTGTTGGCCTTCTTTGGCCCAGGGCTTAGGGAAGGGCCAAGATCTGGCTTGGCTGGAGGGTCCTCATTTGCCATCAGAGCAAAAGGGGGACTTGCCACTGCTGGATCATCCTTGGAGGGGAGGTGTGGCCCAGACCGACCCCATCCACTCCAGACAGGAGCACAAACTCTTAAGTTCAACAGATGCAGCCTCAAGCCCTGACTCTCACAGGGCAGGCCTGTGACCTTGGCCAAGCTGCTGGACTTTATAAACGTCAGTTTTCTCCTCTCCAAATGGAAGGAGGCACCCCTGTCCGATGGAGACAGCCAAACTCCTGGCCCAGCACCCGGTTCAGTGAAAGAAGCTCCTTCTCCTTCTGTCCCTTCCCTGACCTCTGAACTCTGAGACTTGGGGCCAGCTGAAGCTGTTGAGAAGCTCTGGATTTAGATGTTCATTTCATTTCCTGCCTCATGACTGAGTCAGAGTCAAGTTGAAAAATTCAGAGAGCCTTGGAACTTTCTTGATTAGGACTCAAAAACCCCAAAGAAAGGCATCTGTGGTATGATGGGGAGCATCTATTTCTGATAGTGTGTTTGTGTTTTACTCAACCCATGGAATACATAAATTCATGTATGCTAGGGACATTTTTTAAAAAGAATTCAAACAATACAGAAGTAATTTGAGTAAAACATGCAAGTCCAAGTCTACAACTACCCCTTCCTTCTTCCTTACATGGAAAACCACCATTACTTATTTCTAGAATTTTTCTATACATTTGAAAATATATGTATTATTTTACTGATATGAGTCCTACCATATGTGTTCTTCTCAGACCCCCTGCCTTTGCTTAGCAATATGTCTGCAGTGTCTATGGAGCTGTCTCATTCCTTAACAGGAGCAGAGTACCCATTTGTGTGGATAGGCAATTCACTGACCATCTTCTCTATCATTAGGAATCTAGGTGTTCACAATTCTTTGCTCTTATGAACTTTTCTGTGTGTGTGTGTGTGTGTGTTCGTGCACATGTGTAAGCATTTCTGTGTTTCCTAGAAACAGAATTCCTGTGCCAAAGGATTGGAAGGCTCATAACTTACCCTATACTTTGCCTCCTTACCTATATTACTTTTAGTCATAGAATTTATTATAAATGATGGTGTGGACTTCTTTGTTTATTGTCTGCTTTTCCCGCTGGAATATAAGCATCACAGGAGCAGGTACCTTATCTGTGTAGAGTCACTGCTGCATCTCCAACTAGGGGAGTGTCTGTGCATAGTGGGATTCAGCAAATATTTGCTGAATGAAAGAATAGATGAAAACACACACCCATTTCGAATGTTGAAAGATGTTGCAAATTTATTTTCCTAAAGCCTGACCAATTTATACTCTAGAGAGTATACACGAGCATATATTTGTGTATTGCATGGATTAAGTAAAAAACAAAACACAATATTAGAAATAGACGCTCCCCATTATAGCACAGAGAGCAAGAGACTGCCATGGTGACATTGGAGATGATTGACCTTTACATTAATTTTTCTCATCGAATAGGGGGAAATGCCACCTCCTCATTTGCAGCCTTGCTTTGCACTTCCTCCGGAGTTGCGCGGGCCTCTGCCTGGGAGCCCAGCGGCCAGACTGACGGGACACTCGTCTGTTTGCAGTGGGCGCGCTCAGAGCCGCAGGCCTGAAAGCAGCGGGAAGACAGGGGGAAGCCGGAGCAGGGAAGCAGGGAGAGCCAGACAGGGGCCTGGACAATGTCACAGCTGTCGCCGCAGCAGCTGCTACACACCGGAAACGAAGGAGAGGCTGCTGGGGAGGAACCCTCAGGGAGCTCAAGGCAGAGGCCCAGAATCCATCAAAGGGGACAGTGTGTGGGCGGGAGGCCGCTCGGCCCCCACCAGGCCCCACCCCCATGAAGGGATCAGAGGTACCGGAGTGCAGGGTCCTAACAGGTCTTGAGCCCTTGACCTTCATCTTCAAAGTTCCTTCCCAGAGGCTCTATGTGATTCTTCCCTCCCTGAGGGACTCGGAGCTTTTATTCCTGCCCCAAAGAGGGACAGCTTCTCCAGGGTTCTGGGCTTCAAAGCAGAGACACTTCAGGGCCATGAGGGACCTGCACCTCTCAGCGTGAAGCCTGCGGGGGACTCTCCCACGGCACAGGAACGGCGAACCACAGCGCCTGTCTCCCCGAACCGTCCGAGCAACCCACGGCACCTGCCCTGGGTAGATGTCCTGGTGTCTTCACTCTGTCTCTGCTGCAGGAAGGGTGGTGTAGACCTCGTTTAAAAGAGACCTAAGGGCTATAACAACCAACCATAAAAGACATTTTTGTGACATTTGCAGAAATTTGTTCACTTTGACAGATACAGTGACACTGTGTTTGTGCAGAAAACTCTCCTCTTTTTTGAGAGATGCAGACTGAAGTATTTAGGATAAAATGTGTATCAGTGGTTTGCTTGAAAATACTTAAGCAACTATGTAGATGAAGCAAAATATTAATAATGATTAAATCTAGATGATGGGTATAAGGACTTTATTATAACATTGTCTCAATTTTTCTATACATCTAACCATTTTGATAATAAAATTTTTGTTAGTGTACAAGGAAAAGGAGGAGAAGGAAGAGGAGGAGGGATGTGTGGGACTCTGGACAAAGCTGAGCACAAAGAGCTTAGGGTCAGCATGTCACTGACCACGGCGATGACTCAGCCAGAGAGCCTTCCCCAGCAGTGCTGACCCTAAGGAAGCCTTGGGAAGGGCTGTCTGCTTCTCTGAGTCCTGAGTAAGCACTTGGAATTCACAGGGTTTCTCCACAGTGGGCCTGGTTTCCTGCAGGCCTAAGTTAAGGTCTCACGAATTTCTGTCAAGGTCAGTTCTGTCCCCGGGATTGGGCAGGACACCCAAAGTCAGACTTGGAGCCTTCTACCCTAAAGATCAGAGGTCCTCATATAGATGAGCTATTCCTGATGTGGCCCCCCGTGGCAATGGCCATCTCTCAGAGCAGATGCCCATCACAGTCCTCAGCCTTGACCTTGGCCTAGGCCTTGGACACCTCATTCCCAAGAGTTCCACCCAGGCCCAGGAAGCAATGCCTTAAGATGTGCATGGATTTGGGACAGAAAAGCTGAGGACCTGGCCTAGCAGGCCCCCAGGAAGTCGCAGCCCACAGCATCAGTAAGGCAGCCAAGCATGAACTAGCCTGCCCGTGTGTGTAAAAGGCAAGAGAGCACCATCCGTCCCAGAAGCCAGAACTGGCCCGTGCGAGCTCAGGGAAAGTCACCGCACACGTGATGGCAGGAGCGGGCTTGCCAAGCTGGGTGTTTACGGGAATAGCCAAGGGACCCCCAGCAGGCCCCTGGCGAAGAGCCCTCCGGGGGGGAGGGTGAGACACGCTTCTTTCATTCATTTAGTGAGTTATATTTTAATAGACTTTATGTTTTAGAGAAGCTGTAGGCTCACAGGAAACTGGAGAGGCGATTGCCGAGTTCCCACCTCCCCCCGCCCCACACGGTGCAGCCGCCCTGACCATGAACATCCCGCACCAGCGTGGTTGTCAACAGTCGTTGACACGTCATTATCACCCCCAGTCTGAGGTTACATTAGGGATCCCTGTTATGTCACGTATTGCAGGGAATCTGACAGATGTTATGGCAGACGTGTCCACCATGATAGTGTCAGACACGGCACTTTCACCGCCTTAAAGTCCCCTGCGCGCCGCCTTGTCCACCCTCCCGCCCCTCTGGCCACTGGGCCCATCACCGTCGGTGTAGTTTTACCTTCTCCAGATGTCACAATGGGAATCACGCAACATGTAGGCTTACAGACGAGCTTCCTTCACTGGGTGAGAGGCACTTAAGGTTCCTCCATGTCTTTCCCGGATCGTGGGAGGCGCGTGGACCCCATTGCTCAGCTCTTAGAGACGGCTGTCGCGTTCACCACCGGGAAGCTCCCCGAACCGCTCCCGCCCGTTGGGTTTTTGTGGAGGCTTCATTACACAGGCACGATTGATTAAAACGTTGGCCGTTGATGACTGAATTCAATCTCAAGCCCCTGTCCCCACCCTAGACATTGGGAGGTGAGACTGAATTGTCCAAACCTCAACTTTGGGTGGCAGGTCATCACATAACAAGACACCTTTTTAGTTCACTTCACTTAGGAAACTCCAAGGGATTTATTAACCCTGCCAGAAACAGGAAACAGACCAAATTTTATATATGTTTATATATATATGTATGTAATAAATCACCATATCACAGTCAGGACGGGCTGCAGGATGCTGTGGTAACGAATGGCCCCCAAATCTCTGGCACACGTAAAGGCTGCCATCGCTCGGGCCTCTCTTTCCCGGGCTCTGTTTGCTATGCACTGGGTTGGTGACTCAGGTGGCTTTGATCTGTGACTCTACTAACTCAACACAAACTTATCTGCATAATGCTAAGAGGGAAGAGGGACGCTGGAGAGTGACATGGGGACTTTCACTGCCTCCACTCAGAAGTGACACATGTTACTTGTGTTCATGTTTCACAGGCCTGAAATGCCACTCGGCCCCTCCTAAGCACGAGAGTACTGCATAACATGGTCTCCCCCAGACCCATGGGGGAAAGGAGCAGCACCGGGGACATCTCCCACCAGGACAGGCTCCCTCTCAAGGAGAGAGCAGATGAGGCAAGAAAGAAAGAAGGTAGATGAGATTGCCATACTAGAAGAAGGTGACTTTAAAAGTCCTTTCCGAACTTGAGGTTCTATTTTTCTGATTCCCAGAATGCTTTCAATTGCTAAGTGGCTCTGTTTCCCAGTGATCCTATGCTTCTGGGCAGGTTAACTCTACTTCAGCCCTAGCACGGCCACCGCAGCCCACACAGGTCCCTAGGCTCTGGGCGATGCCCTGGGCTGGCAGGAAAGCCTGAGGCAGACCTGAGCAGGCTTGGCCCGGGGTGAGGGGCTAGGGCAGCACTCAGCCTTCTCCCAAGGCAGCCTGAGGAAGAGCAATTACACCCACTTCCTCTGGAAAGAAAAAGAAGAGTGGGTTCCATTCCTTGTCCCTGGTCTGCTCCCGGCCCACAAGTCAGTGGTTGTGAAACAAGGTAGCTGCTGCTACTGGGCCAGGTGCATAGGTGCCAACCTGGTGCCAACCACAGGAATATTACCCCATCCCCAGCCTTTCAGGGAAGCCCCACCCCCACCGCTCCCCAGGACACAGCACAGGGGGAGCAAACACGTTGTGCTGGGGGGCAGCCTCCTCCTTGCAACAATCTGAAAGGAGACTTGGGGGTGTCAGTGAGGATGAAGGAAGAGGATGAGCCAAGGTGCACAGGCTCCTCTGCAAAGAGGGGGTCCCCCTTGGCCAGCCCTGCTCAGCCCCAGGCCATGCCTGCCTCTCTGAACCTGTCTTAGTTAGGCTGTCACCATTATGGGAGAAGTCCCTAATGAGGTCAGAGCCCCTGGCACAGACACCGAAAACCTCTCCTTCCTCCTGGGGACAGATGGGACTGATAGTCATTGTTCTTGGGCCAGCGTGTTAAGTCACGTGTGCTTTGCTGAAAGATAAATTGCATATCTGCCCTGAGGGAGGATGGATCTCTCGGGTAATGCCCTCGCTTAAAGCCCATTTAGTTAGGCTCCTGCTTGAGGTTGTTTGATGGATTAGGGAGTCATTCAAAGGAGACAAAAGGGCACAGTAATCAGGTTTCCCCTCGGCCTACAGTTTGTTCTCAGCACAAGTCCCGTATTTTGCCGTGTAGAATACAGTGCGCTCCCGTGTATAATGCACACCCACGTTTTTGGCCCAAATGTCCAGGGGAACAAAATGTTCCTGTTTTAATTCTTTAATTCAAATTTTTATTTAGGTCCTTGTTTTTTGTATTACAAAGACATTTTAGCATTTATTTTTTTAACATATTATGGTACACGAAATTTTATGTAACAAATAATTACAAGATGCGAGGTACAAGCAATTTTAGGTACAAAATTTTCTTATATAAAAAAACGAGTATCACATTTCAGGGTATTATTTTGCATATGGATATCATTATTGACTTCTAGAGTTATACTTTTAACTCATAAGCATGAATAAAAGAATTAAAAACATTTATACAGATACAGAATTAGTACTACTCATATATACTGCATTTCCTTACTTTTCCCTCACAAATTTGGGCAAAAGTATGCGTATTATACACGGCAAATTGCGATAGTAAAAAGGGCTGGGGCTCTCCTCGTTTGCTCAAAGTGTTGTCCGGGAGTCTTACAGTAAGGAGAGAAGTGGGGGTGAAGAGAGAGAAAGATCGAGAGAAAGAAGAGGGATTGAGAGGGAGAGAGGGAGAGAGCCAGAGTGCGCAGGTCTGCAGCCCAGTGTCAGGCCCTGAAGCGTTCACTTAGCCCCATTTACCGAGCAAATGAGAAATTCGGGGTGCAATGGGGGAGAAGATGCACCCCAGGCTGTAAAACTGGTAGTGACAGAGCAGTAGATGAGCCCATTTCCCCACACGGCCCAGGGCTCCGTCCCCCAACTGTGCATCTTTTTCACACTCCAGTGAAAGTAGTCTGCAGGCTGCCTGAGCCCCCAGGTCATGGGTACTCAGGAGAAGATGGATGGGGACAACAGAATTCTTGCCACTCCTGTGCCTGGACCCAGATGTCAGCCTGAGGCCTCTGGCTTTGAGATGCTGGACCGCAGCCCTCAGGCCCCCGTCCCACAAGCCTAAAGAGCTGGACCAGCCGGACGCCCAACAGATGGCCTGTGAACACGGACGAGGGTCCATCGTAGTAAACTATCTCAGCAGCAGCAAGCCCTGCCTCCTGCCCCCCACCCGGGAACCTCAGAGTCAAGGAGCTCCTGCCCTAAGTCATGACCTCAGGCAGAACCCTTGGCCTCTCCCTAGTCCTACAACACACGGGATGAGAGGTTGTTTGGACAGGCCCGGTGGAACACCTCACCTGACTGATAAGAAGCTATGCCAAGCATTTTTAAATGCAGCCTCGTCAGTCAACTCCTGGGCAGCTCAGAGGAGCAGGCTCTCAGACCTCAGCTGGTCCTCCCTCTCACAGGGAAGCACTTCCGCTGGGCTGGACAATGCCTCTGGGTGTGCTCCCTGCACCCACCCCTCCTAGGACAGGGACTGGGTGTGAGGAAGGCGGGGCCAGACTGCAGGGCTGACAGAGGCCTTTCTGAGGGCTGCAGCCCCTTGCCCAAATGCCTGAATTCATAAGTGTCTCTCCTTTCCTAAACCGCCCAAGAAAACGGGGCATCCAGACCACCACATGCACAGCACAGAACTGGGGCTGCCCAAATTTGGGCCACCATCCTCATCTTCAATCATCTCCCACCATTTTCCTCCTTCTCGTCTATCTTCCACTTCTAATTTCTCCTCTCCAACCCCCAGTCAGTTGTTCAAAGGCAGCTTTAAACAGGCTGCTCGGTCTTCTAGAGCTGCACAACGCATCCTCAGGATGTAGAGACAAGAGGAGTTGGCAATCACTTCCACTGAACCCCTTGGAAGAAGAGGGTCACGAACGCCGGGCTTCCCAGCTGGGAGAACCTGTCTGCTCGCTGGGGTTCAGAAACCTCTCCGCGGCCTCCGCAGGCTGTGGGACAGGCTCTGGCTCCTTACTGGTGGCCCTGTCCAGACTGCTTCCTCCCATGGCCCCACGTTGGAAACCAAGTCAACACTCGGATGTCACGTGGGGTCCAACCCACTGTAGTCAGGAGCCCTGGTCCCAAGCCCTTCGCAATCGAGGGACCCAGCAGCCAGATATTCAGTCGTACACACAGGCGGGGCTCTCTAGGAGGATGTTGGGAAAAGGCTCCCAGACAAAGGCCCTGAGGGCCGGTCTGACCGCTCTGCACACACAAAAGTCTAACTTATTTCTCCCCCTCAACCCAGCTGCCATAGGAGTAAAGCACACAACCACTTGGGGGGTGGGGGGAAGGGAGGGGAGGTCAGCTGAGCTGCTGCGTGGCCAGACACGGGCCCAGCACTGCCATGGGCAGAGCGCTGAGTGCCAGGCCCGCCCAGGCCCAGTTGCTCATTGCTGTTCATACTTTAATTACGTAGTGGGAGCTGAAGTGCCTGTCTGGCCCAGAAATTGCTGCTTCCTCCAAAGCAGTTGTCTGAGGTAGTTACCTGTCTCTGCCAGCCCTGGCAGCAGGAGGGTGGCGGGCTGACACGGCCAGACAGGAGTCTGGCTATGGGGTGCATTTTGATCGCCATCACTGGCCCAGTCTGCTTCGTAGCTCTGCCTTCCCGGACATGCTCAGTGTCCCCCAAACGCCAACCGTGAGGTCACACCTTAGTCAGCTCAGGCTGCTACAACAAAATACCAGACGCTCAGTGGCCCAAACAGCAGACGGCATTCTAATTGCAGCACCAGGTCCGCTCAACTCATGAAAAGTTCAGGAATAGCGTGACCAGACATTTGGACACACACACACATCAGGACACATTATCACGCACATGAGACACGCTTGTTTCAACACACACACCCACAAACCTACACATGGATTGCGATTTATTTTTTTTAATTGAACTAAACAGATCTTAAATCTGTAAGACCGTTAATATTTTGAAAAACTTTTTCTTTCCCGTCTTCGGGACGGAGGCCAGGTTATGGCGTTTTTAAAGAACCAAAACAGGGTCACCTAGAGGCTCTTTTTACCCATTTGATTTATTGTTTTCCTTTACAAAGACAAGGACACTGCCCCCATGTAGTCTCAGCAGTGAAAAATGCTGCCTCTTTCCCCGAAGTGACTGGCTTGATTCTATTTCATATTTGGAGGAACCAAATGTGCTAAAATCTTTATAAGGGGATGAAGGGGGCGGCTTCTGGATTCCAGCATGGCCCAAGAAATCATACCACAGAGGGAAGCAATGCTGCTCCCCAAAGGGCCTACCGGAACCCCAAGTCTGACCCTTCCAGGTTCATGCAAGGTCTTGTCAGGGAGATATGTAGATTCCCAGAAGACTGAGTGACAGAAAACTTAAAATGGGAGGTCAAGGCCACGACGAACGGCCACCACAGGGTCATGGGTGTTCACTGTCCTCCAGAGGGACAGTTTAAGACCTGTCGGAGGTGAGAGCCTACTTCAGGTTGACGTGTTCAGGGAAGGCTTTATGGCGGAGAGAACATTTTGCCTGGTGCACTGTGTAGACGAGTCAAGACAAGTGAGGACGACATTTGGAAGAAGGGATGAGCATGAGCAAAGGCAAGGAGACCAGGACGATCTGAAAAGTCCTCTGAGTGTGGGGTCCCGTGACCACCTGGACCACAGAGGAGAGTTTTCTGGAAGATAATGGTCGAGGAGAGGTTGGAGTCTGCCCAGGAGGAGAGGGGGATGGGCAGGGGGACATCATAGATTTCTAAGTAGGAGAGAGGTACAACCAATGAGCATTTTAGAGCGATAACTTTTAAGATGTTGGCAGGTAGCCTGAAGGGGACGAACCCGTCAACCGCTTTCACACACAAATGATGCTCAAGCAGCTTTTCCATACGGTCCTGGGCAGCCTGGACCCCAGCAGGTTACCGCTGAGGCCTTCCTGGGAAAGATTAGCGACCCCCCAAATCACGGTCCTCTTGTAAGAGCTGGACCAGTTTCTCATCTGCCTCTTCATAAGTTTCATTTACCCGAGTAGAGAGCAAGACAAGGTCCAGCATCTTCTTGTCCAACATCGTAAACCAGAGTCCGGACCTGGAAACTATCCTCATGACATTCTCTCTTCCGACCGGTTTGAGGTCCACCTCCCGGCTAGATCGCGAGCCCCTCAAAGACGCAGAAATGACTTTGTCCTCTGTGGGCCCGGCCCTGGCGCGAAGCCTGGCGTTGGAGCCCGGCTGCAGAAGCGGGTGCCGGGACGCGCGTCACCGCGCCGCCTGCTGCGCTCAAGGCCTTGTAAATGGTTTGCCGTACTTGCGGGGTTCAACTGCAAAAGTGGGTACCCTTCACTTACCTCACAAGGAACTCGGGCTGCCAGGCTCTGCGAGCTGGAAATGATCCCTTTCTTAAAGAACGCAGTCCCTCTGGGCTTCCCGGTTCTCACCCGTGTGTCAGAGAGCTCCTCGTAGACCAGAGCCGTGCCCGGCCTTCAGCGCACCCTGACAGATGCCGAGGACACAGACGCCGAGGACACAGATGCCGAGGACACAGGAGCGCCCGCCCCTCTTCCTGGGGACACCGCCCTCCTGCAGACACTGCGACTGCGGACAGGAACCGGTGGGCTAATCCGCGGGCTCCCAGCGAATCTTGCAAACATCCCCGTCGCAGGTGGGGTCCTGGAGAGAGCAGACCGTGACGGAGAGGAGCGTGCTGGAAGTTTCCTAAGGACTGTGTTCGGATGGCCACACCAGGAGAAAGAAGGAAGCCGCACTGGGCCGAGGGAGCAAGCGGGCTGCAGTGCAATGACAGGCCTCAGCGGACCCCACACGGTACTCTGACCTTGGGCTGGCCCTTCAGAGTTGTCCCCAATTGGGACAAGGGTTGGGCTGTCCCCTAGAAGGGGCCTAACTCTGGGCAAGGCGTCCACACACAGAGCAGTTCCCAGAGAGGCGTCCACCGGCAGCAGCCCCGGCAACCGGGCGGTGAGTCCTCCTGCCCTGAGCGGGCTCTCAGCAGGAGCAGCACAGTGTCTGGAACCTTCGCGAATGTCTGCGCAGGCGCTCGGGCGTGTAGGACGGCCCGGCACGCCGACAGGGGGCAGAAGGAGAATGCCCAGGACACAGGTCTGGGTCTAAGTCTCGGCCCTGCCACGTGCAATCTGTCGGCTCAGATTAAATCAAACTTTCTGATTCTCAGTTTCCTCGTCTGCGAACAGGGAATAATAATATCCCTTCGATGGGGTTCTTGCGAGGATCAAAGAAGCATAACAAGGGTCCTGGCACAGTACAGTCACTCCATATGGGGCTGGTGACGGGTGACGACCGTCACTGCTGTTATCTTAGCAGCTGCGGGACAAGGCTGCTTCCCTGGTACTGGCGCCAGAGGCTCCCAGGTGGAAGCTGTGCCAAAGGCTCAGGGGTCGAGAGCCACCAGGTACCTGGACCACTGAGCTCCGGGCTGGTCATCTCCGTAAATCTCAGGCCGGTGTCCTGCCGGGATCAAGGACCCTGCTGTGGACACATCATCGGAAACAAAGGACAATACGGGGAAGGGTTTTGGCTGTCCTTGCAAGAGAACACATGGCAGCCTGCATGTGCCAGGCACCAAGAGGCGGGGCCATGCGGGTGGTGGGGCAGGCTGCGGTGGGACCACACGACAGATTAGGGGTGTTTGAGTCCACTGTTTCCTCTTCCAAACAGTCAGCAAGTAGAAATGGGATGGTTTCTGAGCACACGGAAAGTTCAGAGAGTAATGCCACAGCCAAAGCCACCAGGAGCGGACCCCAGTGTTCTGATCCTCTGTCCGACGGGGACCTCCCCTTGGTGGCTCGGAGCACTTCACTGTGCTGGCATGACGCGTTCTCATGCCCCTGCTGGACAGGAGGCCCCACGTGGTAATACACAGCGTCTGGGATTAGAGAAGCCTGATTCCTCAGGTTGAACCCAGTGATCACCCTTCACCAGCTGTGGGCCCAACGCCCTCCAGCAAGCCCACCAGGCTCACGCCCATAGCCGAACAGGGTGGGGACGTTACTCAGTGCACACCTGGGGTGTCTCAGTAAGAGGGTGTGAGGAAGAACCAGTGACAGGGCTTGGGTTTGGGGAGGCAGCTTACAGGAGTCGAAGGAATTGGGTGCCTGCTTTGGGTTGGACGTTCGCGGGGCAGGTCGATGATCAAAGCTCACTAAACCTTGCTCTCAGAAGGGCTAGGACGAGATGAGGCTGCGGTCCGTAAAGCAGCTGCGGTCACTCGTTTTGGTTGGGGCGGGCGGTGGGATTTTGTGGGTGCACGGTAGCATCGCTTTTGTCGATGCGTAGACAAAATGATGAAGTTGCTCGACTTCATTCTGTCTAGGTCTCGGGGTGCTCGTGTGTGTGGCTGGCATCCTGTGAGGTCGGCCAGGCCCCACAGGGGCAAACCACGGGCTAGCTGGGAAGGGAAGGCCAGCCTCTGAACGTCGGGGCCAGCTCTGTGTTCCCTTCCTGCAGGTTCCTGAATCCCTCCATCCGTAGAACAGGGGTGTGAGTATCTGACCCGAGGTAGGGGTTTGAAGAGGGAATCAGGTCGTGTGGCACACAGGACAGAAGTTCGCTACCTGTCGGTCTCTAGGGCACCTCACAAGAGCTGCTCCAACAACAATGTTTACAGATTAGGAAACTGGGACAGAGAAGGGCCGTGCACTTCGGTGAAAATCAGAGGTAAAACAGCCGTCCACCAGGGCTGCCCTGAGATGCCCACTTGCAGTCACAGGACTGGCGCTTGAAAGAAATATCCTGCAGCAGCAACCAACCGCTGGTGAGGGATGCACAGTGCCAGGCTCAGCCCGGGCTCCCCAGGGGCTGGAGCCCGGCCCAGGACCTGGGAGGAGGGGGCGTGGTCACCACCAGGACCCGGGGGCCAGCGGTCACCCCTGGACCGTCATGCCTGAGTTTCCTGGCAGCTATCACTGAGCTCATGGAGAGTGGCCTTAGACAGAGAATCCAGGCAGGGACCCCGGGGTGGGGGTGGGGGGCGGGGGCAGGGAATGCAGCCTGACTCTGAGCCAGGGACAGAGTCAGAACCACAACTTCTGGTTCCCACACACAATCTTGTCTGATAATAGCACAGCTAATCACAGTGAGATTTCCAGAATAAAGCCCACCCAGGCTGAGTTCCCCCAAATTATGCCCTCTCCCTGGTAATTGCAGAGTTGTTCGGGGCCTGCATCTGGCTTACAACAGCATTTCCATGAGGACTAGATTGAGTACCACCTCTCACTGGGTGGAATAAAAGGGAAATGACAATGACACATTGCCAAGGCCCGGCTTCCCCGGCCTGGGGCAGGAGAACGGCCTCCGGCGTGGTCCTCAGGTCAGCTCCTCCTGGGAATCCCAGCGGCCTCAGCGTGCCGAGCCGTGAAGGCGCAGGACAGAGCTGCACCAGCCGTCCTGTCGCCCAAGACTGTGGCCGAGATCCAATGCCGTATTCATGTGTGAACACATAAAGAGCTCCACCAAGAATGACAAAACGAAAAATAAAAACGTTTCCCAGATAATGAGTTTTGCCAGCAAACAAAACAGATTTGAGGCAAAAGAAAAAAGATAAAAGAAATAAAACGAAAACGCCACGTTATAACTAGAGTGTTCTGTAGTGATAAAATGAATGTTCTTCCCCAATGTTTGCTAATGATGGTTATTCAGGACCCTGCAATTTGAAACGTCACCGGAGACAGTCTGGGGTGTCTGGCTCTGCTTCCTGAGATAGAGGAGTTGGCTCATTGTGTATTATTTGATCAACCCATTCTGCAAAGATGTGTGGAGGGTCTAGGCTGTACCAGCATCAGTTCTAGGAGCTGGGAACAAAAGTTGGGCAATACAGCCAACCCAACACCCTGGAAACCAGCTCTCCAGGTTGCACAGTGGCTGAAATTTCTCTACTCCGGCCCTGACTATCCATGGCCCCTGGGAGGCCTGTGAGTACCCAGATCTCTGGCCGGGCCATCCACACAATAGCCTCTGCTCCTCAGGAAATAGGCCCAGGGATCACAGCCTAGACAGGGCTAAGAGGGGATGGGATCAAGACAGGGCAGTTGTCACTAAGAGAGGTCCTCGGGTTGGGGGAGGGTCGTCACCTTGTCTGAGGCAGAGGTGGAGTTCAGGTGCGCTCTTCCTCTTCACACAGGCTCTGGGCTGAACAGAGCGCATGCTCAGATCTGTGACCTTCCCTGAGAGAAGTCTGCAGCGTGAACACCCTTCCCGATCTGAGGGAAAACCCCACGCCGTCTCCCCGAGCAGACACCAGGGGCCAGACCCCAGGATGATCTGCCACTTCCATTTTCTTCTCCAGGCAGGAGATCTGGGAGACACCACATCCTTGGCAGTTTACCTTCCAGTCTGAATTATTTAGTGCAGCTCTAGTCCAAAGCCAGGGTTAGCCTGGCAGGATAACTCAAAATGAGCTCCTGGTCAACAGGGTTATTCATTGGGCCTGGGCTGGCACACTACATTTGGGTCTTTTCTAGGTCTCCCTGCCATTGTGCGGGGCAAATGGCCTCCTCATTCTTTCAGGTCATAAAACGGATGGTGATGGGCTCACACAGTCACACACACACACCCCAAGCACAAACACTAATTCCCGGAGTCATTGCTGTGTGTTGAAGAGGAATGTAAACAGTATTTTCCTAAGTGCACACTGCCCGCTGCAGAGCAGGTGAGTGCCCCTTTGTTCTTCCTGTTTTGAGATAGTGCCCCATTGGCGCATAAGAAACAGGACCCATTACAGAGGCATCCACCCACCCCTAATACCCACTACTTAATCCCCAAAGACCTCCACGAGCTTTCCATATTTTCCCCTGTGCTTATTAGGTCAGGTCACATTCCTGAGATCGTTTATACTCCTGTCCAAATAACCCCTAGGGGTTTTACTCATCCAGTTAGGCAGGCAATGAAAGACTCATTTTCTCCGGGATTACTCGGCTGAATATAAATGTTGCTGAGTCGGTGAAAGGAAGGGCCATGTGCCTGGGTGAGATCATTAAGAAGCACTCCAGGCAAACACTACCCAGCCCTCCAGGGTCACCTTGGGGGGTGTCGGGGTCACACTCGGCCTGGAGAGCTCCCCCAGCTGCACTGCCACCCAGCCCAGCCTTGGCCTCCGCCTCTTGTCCAAACGTAAACTAAATCACCAGTAGTTAACAGCCTGAAAATGACACTGGAACTGGGATCCCTGCCCCAGCCCACAGAGGATGTCAAGGGCTTCACGGCCACATTGGGGAGAGATGGCCAAGCACTGACCTGGCAATGACTGGCCCACAGCACAACAGACATGAGACTCACAGGGCAGCAGAAAACAGAAAGCAGGGGAGGCCCCTCCAGACTGCAGGGCTGGGACCCCTAGAGAGATGCTACAGGAAGGCAGCCCTGTCCCAAGCTGGAAATGGCGCTCTTGTAAAGGAGCACACATCTTGTCTCTCTCTGGAGAAGTACACGCAGAGGCAGGATAGTATGGAAAGAGCCCATCAATCGGGAGATGGATGCAGTCAGCTTGGGGGCCTCTCCCACTCAAGGAGCCTTGGTTCTGAGTCTGTGAATGGGCTGAGTTACTTACGGAGAGAGGGGAGAGTCCTGGCCTTCCCAAGGCATCAAAGCCTCCTACCCCTGCAGGGCATTCCTGAGCAGCTTTTATCCTTGGGCTTTGAAGGGAGAACAGTAATCCCATGCTTAAACCACAACATCTTGTGGGGCACCCCCCGGGCTTTGAACACACCCTTGATCCTTCCCGCCACCCTGCAAGCTCCTGGGGATCCCTTGGGCTGGAAGTAGGGACGGGTGGAGGCTTGCCCAACACCTGCCTCAGCCCCAGCTGGGGTGTCTCAGGCCTTTGTCAGAGGGGTCAACTGGCATCTGGGACTGTCTGATTTGACTTCCTGTCACTCAGAGTCCTCTGTAACAGCTGTGACCTCCTGGGATTCCAGGAGGCAACAGCAGAAGACTACAGCTCCGAGACATCATCTGAGGAGCAGTAGCAATTCAGAGGAAGTCACTTCTAAGGGAAGACCCTTCCCATGTTTTTCAGTTCCTGAATAAAATCAAAGGTTAAATGATTTAAGGAATCCATGAGCTGTCTGGATCAACTAGCTAGTTACCGTATTTGGCCGTGTATAATGTGCACTATTTTACCCAAATTTGTGAGAGAAAAATAGGGGTATGCATTATACATGGGTAGTATAAATTCCGTATCTGTACAAATGTTTTTTAATTCTTTTATTTATGCTTATGAGTTAAAAGTATAACTCTAGAAATCAGTAACGATATCCATATGCAAAATAATACCATGGAATATGATAATAGGGGTTTTTTATTGTTAAATTTATTGGGATGACATTGGTTAGCAAAAATTATATAGGTTCCACGTGTACAATTCTACATTATCTATAAGTTGCATGAGTTTACCACCTAGAGTCAGTCCTTCCATTAACAATAAAAAAAAAATTAAAACAAAAGACTTTTTTTCCTTAAAAGTCTGGGCCAAAAACGTGGGTGTGCATTATGCACGTGAGTGCATTTCACATGGCAAATACAGTAAGCAAGTGCTTAAACTGCTCTGGGTCTCAATTTTCTCATCTGACAAAGAAGGATCATATAAGCCAGGTATGTGTGCCTGCATGTGTGTGAGCCCAAGTGTGTGTGCACGTGCATACAAAATTTTACATACGTTCATGTCTGATCATTTGCATAGACCCTCCGTCAGTCCAGCTAACCTGACTCCAGCTCTGGCTTGAAATAAAGCAAAGAAAGACACCTCTAGCTGATGGGACACTGGAGCTGCTAACTCCTCTGATTTCAGTGTCACTGGACAAGAGCTCTCAGAGCAGCTTTCCTAAGTGGAGGTGTTGAAGCTAAGGCACAGTGATCTCTTGTAAAGGATTGTACAGAGGGTACTTCTAGGCAGGACCGTGTACAAGCACATGTGCTCCTAGTACAAGTCTTTGAGGACATGGGCCATACCTGATTCTACCTGGGATTCCAGGACTGAGCAGAGGGCCGGGCGCAAGGCAGTTGCTCCATAAAGGATTGGTGATGAATGAATGATGAAAGAACAAACTCTCATAAAACCTCGTGGGGTGACACTGAAAGCCAACGTCCTGAAAGCATATCGCCCTGGTCCAGCTGCTTATCAGATTTCTAACTGTCAGTGTTCAGTGAGTAACTAAAACATCTTAAGAACTTTTTGTTGAGAGAGAGCAGAAGCCTGGAGGTGAGAGAAGGTGACCAGATTCCTATTCTGCTCCTAATGAGCTGTGTGACCTTGGGTAGTCACCCAGCTCCACGGACCTCAGTTTTCCATCTTTAAAACGAGGGGGGTGGATTGAATGACCCCTGGTCTGGCATTGTATCAAAATGAAAACCAATAGCAAAAAAACAACAACTCGGTTCTAGCAATGACGTTGACTTTGAACTTATAGAAGTCTACCTTCACAAGCTTCGTTATCTATTCATTAATTTGAATGTCCACTTTTCATTTTCCAAGATACAGTAACCAAGGTTAAAAACTATCCTAGGCCACCTTTGAAAGTCTCATATGCCCTTGTCCTGTCAGTGAGTCCTGACCTCAGCCAGGAGAGTTCAGGGAAGAACAGACCATGTTTTTCCTGGAATACGGCATTATTCAGGGCATGCATGACTACTCGGTGCACACGCTGAATAAACCTTCAGACTCACAAAAGCAGCCTTTCAAAGAGCTCATGAGCCCCGCTGGTCCCATCCCGGGCTCCACCCCACAGCGGCAGAAGACAGCACGTAAACAGGAGCTGGGCAGCATGGGTATGGCCCTCGGCCCCTTTTTCCAAAGCCCAGCCACCCTACCTGTCTTATGCACCAGGGGCAGAGGAAGGTGGCTTTGCTCAAGATCAAGTGTGACTCTACCAGTGGCCAGCCTACCCTGCCAGGCAAACAGTGGGTACAGATGGAAAGGTCTTCTCCCTGAGAGTCTCTGTCCCCAGGTACCCTCTGGGCATGACAACTGGTAGTCTCTCTAAGAGAAATGAACAGAGATTTGGGCACTGCAGAAGGGCCCTAACCCACCAAAATTAGAGACCTTGAGCCAGAAGGAGAGGAAAATCATCCCCACCCAATTGTTCATAAACTCATTCTTAGCTAGAACATTCCTCGGATTCAGCCGTAAAGAACTGGAAAATGATTGACATCAGCAAAAGGTACTCTGGGGATGCCACTTAACGCCCTCCAATCAAACCAGAGAAATGACCCAAATTCATTGAAAGGGTAGGGTGGGAAGTTCCTGTGAGAACCATACTAGTGAGGTCACTATTTACAACATGTGCCATAAAAGTATCCAACTCCTAGGGAGAGAGCCATCCCATGCCAGTGACAGAATGCTGGCAGCCGCAAGAAGTGTGAGGTCACTGTCTGTGGCTGCTCTGCCATGCCCTGAGGTCACTTCAGGTCAGATGGATCCAAACAACAGAAGTAGTTGCAAATTGGACCAAGCAAGAAAGGGGTGATAGCACCTGGATGGCTGCCCAGAGCCCATAGGGCACGTCAGTTTGCCAGGTGGGTGTCCAGAGCCAAAGATCCTTCCTTGCTTCTGCTGGGCCATGTTGTGTATTGAATGTGTCCACTTCTGTGGGTAGAATGGGCTACGTAACTTGTGATGGCCCTGGCTGCCACTGAGTAGCAGCAGCCATGACCCTTTGCTACCTGATGGCCTAAGATGCCTCGCCAACACACCAAGGTCACGCAGGACATGATCCGAGAGGTGTGAGGCTTTGCTTCCTATGAGTGGCATGCTATAGAGATGCTCAAGGTCCCCAAGGACAAACAGACCCTCAAGTTCATCAAGAAAAGGGTGGGACACACATCAGTGCCATGAGGAAGGTGGTGGCCAAGAACGACCGAGCCCCCTCCTCTCTGTACCTAATAAAACCTTTTAGAAATGAATTAGTAACTTGTGGACCCAGGGCGAAATGAAAACATGGGCTCCTTCTTCAAAAATTACGAATTTCAAGATGGCGATAGCATCACGTTAAACTGAGTTGGGCCCTGACTGAGTATTGGGCTGTCTGCATCTGCGCGGGCCACGTGCCCTCGAGGCGGGCCCCGTCTCTGGGGTGTATCTGATTCTGTGTGAGGCCTTCCCATTGGAGTTCACCTTTGTAGTGTGAGTGCAAGTCAACCATCAACACCATTTCTATCTGCTTCAGGAAAAGAAACTATATCAACTAAAGTGTTTCCATTCCACGAATATTAATTGAGCACTCACCTTGTGCCAGGCACCCAGCAGTGAGCAAAGGCCGTGCTCTCCTGGCGCATACATTCTAGCCGGGGAAGAAGCATCTTCCATCAGGCCTTCCTCCAGACACTGGATTAGTTCCTTCAGGAATTAAACTTTGTCCAAGAAAGTCACACAATTCAAGACTAAATTGTTCCTTGAATTTTTTTCCCATATGTTATTTTTGCCTCTACAGCAGGTCCGTGAGCTCTTTGCCTTACAAGAAAGGTCCTCGTTGTGTCTGTCATTGAACAAATGTTTGCACAGCACTCGTGCCAGGCCCAGCTCCAGATGCCTGGGATACAAATACTTGTAAGATGGGTCTCTGCACTCCAGGAGACCATGTGTTAGATGGGAGCCATGTAACTAATTAACAACTACCCTGAAGAGGGATGAGAATGGCAATAAAAGAAGGAACAATGTGTTTTGAACAGAGGAGGGAGATAGAGGAGCTCAGGAAAGGCGACTCTGAGCTCTGCTTTGAAGATCTAGTGGAAACAAAACTCAGGCTTGTCTCTTCATGGGAACCTCTCCAAGGAACATCCCCAGCTCCAGCAGGCCCCCTCCTCTCCCTTCCCTTGGTGCCGTTCCTCCGCAGCACCTGAGAACACCTTTGGTGGGTATTACCTTTGGAGAGCTCCACCTACCTGATCCTTAAATGCTTCCTGGGTCGACCAGCTGTGCCATGCATGTGTTCAATGACAGGGAGCCTATGGCCTTTGACTCATGACTTTTTGGACTGCTCAGATTGCTATAGTATCTTCCTTCTTTTGAGTCAAAATCTACCTCTTGGGGGAACTACACTACGTACAGGGGGGCAAATGGGAGCTGGAACAAACCCCACATGCAGATCTTTAGCCTGTGTGTCCCAGAGAGGGAGCACAAAAAGTTTTACATCAAGGCCTGAACCCATTCCTGGTGGCCCTGACCAGTTGAGCCTCTAGCTCGCCAATGCCTGGACCACCAGGATGTGACAGGCTAGCCCATTGGCCCATGGGAAGCAAGTTCAGATCCAGGGCAAGCCTGCCTCCAGAGCATCTTCACTCTTGGCCAATCATAAAGGAGGAGCCTGACGATTCTCAGTGTGGTTTGAAGAGGATGCGTCAATGGCCAGCTCAGGGATCTGTCCCAGACACTTGTTTTCGGCTTGAACTCTGAAATCAGACTTTCTCCTTTCAAACACAGTAGGACAAGTGACCATCCCTGACCATGCCTTCCACCACTGACCACCAGCATACAACCTCCGCAGGCCTGGAGGTCACCGGGCCACAGACCACCCCCAAGTTTGGCCCAGGCTCCTCAGAACCTGGAATTTGGCACAGTTGAGTCATTTCAGGCATGTATTTCCAAGTCACTTGTGGAAAGAGAAGAGGCCAACGTGAGAGGGGAATGGCCAAGTCTCCAATGAGCAGCCCCCCTCCGCAGGACACTGTCCCAGCTCCCATCAAGGTCAGGCATGACCAGGAACTGAAGTTCAGGGTCAGCTTTCGGAAAAAGCTGAAATGTGGGGAGGCCGAACGTGGAGGGATTTATCTTTGAATGAGAATTTCCATATTGCACCCCCGCCCTGTGCTTTTCTGTCCCTTATGATACAATTTTTTGTTCTTATTTAACAAGAAAGTTAAAAGGGGTAGGGGGAGGCGGGGAGCCAAACAAGGCTGAACAAAGAGCTGTTTTCCAGTCCAATCCTGCAGTGTAATTAAGCCTGGCTCCCACATCCATGCCAGGAGAACCAGTTTGCCCAGACTTAAAGTGATTACCACCTCCCTTGCGGTGAGCTCAGTCAACTTCTGCAGAAACAGAGCTTTGGGCCCAGAGGTGCTGCGCTCAGGTGATCAAGTCTCCTCATTTCTTGTTTTCCCTTCCCATGGTGGGGTCTGATGGTTTGCTGAGCTGCATAATGGGCCAGACTTGCTTTCTCAGGTTACAAATACCGCAGCTGAGTCCTGGGTCTGGCATCCACGGGCCTAATGGCTGGATCTTTCTAACGTGTTTTGTGATCACTTAGGAGCTGTCAGCATTTTTCCCGGCACTCGCGTCACCTGGAAAAATTACCTGTTCTCCTTCCATCTGTGGCCATGGCAGTGAGGTGAGGCTGGGCAGCCTCTCCTTGGCTCTGCGCCCTGGCCACCTGGCTCCTCATTATATGTCCTGGAGTCAACAGACAGGTATAAAGCCCGCTAGCCTTTGCTGAGGACTCGTGAGCACCATGCTTATCAGAAGAAAGCTTGCTGGTCCCCAGATCCCTGTAGCCTTCCCCTCAGCCATCAGGGAGCTCGGTTCCTGCCACCACATCCTCTGGGACCCAGTGATGAGATTTGTTCCCTGAGTGCCAATCTATCCTATGCAATCCTGAGAATCCCCAGTTTATCAAACCCCCTCTAAACTTGAGCTATCACTCAGTAGCTTAGTAATAACTAAGCAGCTACTATATACCAGACGCTGAGCTAGACGCCAAGGTTGCAAAAATGAGTATAATGTCGTACCCCGGGGAGCTTACAGTTGAAAAAGTCCTTGATAAACCAAAGAGTTCTTCATTCTTACACACTCATTTACTCAACAAAATTTATTCCATTTCCACTTTGTGCTTAAGGTATAAGACAAGTCCACTAGAAGGCAGGTGATTGAGATTCATGGAGAACTTAGAATGATCTGGGCTCTGTGCTGAGTACTTGGTTCGATCTTGTTTAACCTTCAAAATGATCTCTATCCTACAAAATAAAGGACCTGAGGCAGGAGAGGGTAAATGTGGCTGGCGCATGAATGCATGGGTAGTGATAGAGCTGGGCCTCTGGCCTGTAATCCTTGATTTCCCTGCCGAAGACATTCCCTGTGACACTGCTGAAGGGACCGAACAATAGAGTGGGATGTGTTTTATGACAGAGTGAGGGAGACACCCCCGAGCTGCTCCACGCCTACTGCTGTTTCTTGGGGTCCCCGACAAACTCCATAGCTGCGATCTCTTCTGTCACCCGGCTGAGGGTGAGAAGGTCACACATGCCCAGGGTGGGCCTAAGGCTGTCCAATGCTGGCTCTGGGGCCTCGTCTGCACACCACTCATGATGCTGCTGGGCCTTAGTTCAGAGGTGAGGCTGCTCATCAGCTGGTCACTAAGACATGGAAGGAGGTCAGAACCACATCAGCCTGCTGGGAAACGTGTGGCTTTCTGAGCCCGAGGAGCACTCTTCTTCCCCACTGAGTTGTTTATACCTTCACTGCATTTCATCTGTATTTGTTCTTTCAGATTTGGCAGGTAACCAGCCATACAGCCTGTGATTCTCCCTTGGCACAGCTAAACACATCTTCAAAGAACCCAGGCTGGCTAATCAGTGTTGGTTTCTCTGTGCATGTAGTCTAGACCTCCATTTGGCCTACAACTCTAGATTTTCCTGGAGGAAATTTTTAGCCATAGTGTTGCTCAGACTAGAGGAAGGGGGACGATGGATGGCTCTTCCCACGTAGAGTCAGCCTGCTTACGTGACATGGTATCACCCTTTTCCATATTTGGCCATTACTGAAGAGTGTGTACATTACAAGTGACTCCTCTGTAGCACTCCTATAAACAATATTTTTTATTCTGTCAGAGTCCCATTTATAATCTTTCTACCATTAAATAACAAATGCATTCCTGCATTCCTTTTAGGTGCCTCCAGAAGGTTTCAATGGTTTATCCAAAGGCCAAACAAGTTCTGGAATCAAACGAAATCAATCATTAACAGAGTGATGAGAAACTGCTTCCGGTAACATTGGTTCCTTCCCTTTCCAGGATTGAAAGGAGAAGAAAAATAGCTCCAAGCGACAGCCAGAGGACAGAGGTCACACACAGTCATAAAAGCCCAAGGCCCACTTCCACAAGTCATAGAATTACACTTTCAGGTCATAATTTCTAAAATGAAACACATGGGCCATTCGGGCCCAGCTCCCACCCCAGGATCCAAAACTGCCCAGCTTCCTCCAACACTCAAAGCTCAGCACGGGGATGCAGCCACCCACACGGTCCTGCAGAGGACGCTACAGCCCCGGACACGCGTGCCCTCCGCCTGCTCACCCCAGGATCCCCGGGACTGGTGCCCCAGGGCCTTCACTGGGCCCAGCACATCGTGGTTTCTGCTAGGGGTGGCGTCAAGAGAAGGCCTTCTCTCAATTGGTGGCGGTGTCAGCGCCCAAAACCTGGCCTTACAGGAGCAATTTCTTAACTTCCCTGGACTCAGCCTCTGCAGTGAAAACAGTCAGTGATTTGTCATTGCTGTGTCCCACATAACTCAAGTCAAAACAGTGATTTACCTGCTTTATTCTTCTCCAGTGTCCGAGCACCGCTGGTCCCTCCGTGCAGCCCAGTCGTTAACTCACCCTCTTCTCATTCCCCACAGCAGCAGTTCCCAACCTTTGTCACTTCCTTGGGTTTCTTAGAAGATGGTGCTCCCTAAATTTCTGGGAACTTAACCCATCCATTCATTCTTCTGCTACTCATTAAGGTCCTGGTATGTACCGAACACCAGACTGGGCAATTACAGGGAGCAGACATGGCCTCTAGCCTCATGGTGGAGCTTATGATCTAACGTACAGTCTCCTCTCCTTCCACATCTCTTCCCAGATCATGTCATCCCTTCTCCAAGGTTGCCGTTGTTCCCTGTACCCTGGCTGCTCCCTCTTTGCTCTGCTAAACCCATCCAGCTGTGTACCAGACAGGTGAACATCCCGACTGTGGTTGGCAACAAGGAAACCAATCTCCATGTAAAGAGGGATGGTTGAACACCACAGCCACAACCCTTAACCTAGAATGCCTTTATCCTGGGTGTACTTGCTTGGATCCCAGCTGAAACCACCCTTATGGAAACCCTCAGAAACACTGCTTCTCTTTGCCACCTGCCCAGACCTGGACGATATTCCTCCCTAAAATTTCACCAGCAGAGATAAAGTCAGGCTAGCACTTATAGCAAGACTTTATTGAAGGCTCCAAAAGAATAGAAGGAAATTAATTGTCCACCAGGTGTCACTTACAGTTGGCCATTAGGTATCATTTCTCCTACAGCCCACCGGCCTGGATGGCTCTCATAGGATCTTTGCCTACCCTAGCCACTCAGAGCAGAAGACCTCTCCCCTCCCCACACCCCATTACCACCCAACACTGCCTTAAACTCACCTAGGATGGGTCGTTGGAGAGAGGAAGGAGCCCCCTTGCCCAGTGGCCTAAGGTCCACTTTCTAAAACCACGGTTCCTATCCCAAGACTTGCCTCGTCCAAGGAGGTCTGATTTGGTGAACGGCTCCTCCCTTCAGAAGAGACTTCTCTCATCCATATAGATGTGGCCTTTCCCTGTGACCTGAATAGTCTAACTGCACAGGAAGCACACACACTGTGGTGTGAGAAGGTAGGTGAGGGCAATAAGGACAGTCAAACCCAACATCTCCTTCTGGTGTCCTCCCTCCAAATCTTCACATTTTCTACTTATTCTTGTCCTAAAGAATGGCATTAGCACCATAGTCACCCACGTCAGATTCCTGGGGTCAGCACGGTGCCTCCCACTCAGATCCCCACACCTTCTACCTCCTGAGTGTCTTTCCAATCTTCCCTCTTCTCCCCAGGTCAGTGCCTTGGGTCAGGCCTTCTCTCCTCTACCTAGACCTGGGCAACGTCTTCCCCACCGATCTTCTTGCCTCTGGCTTTCCCTGTTTTGACCACCCTCTGCACTGCAGTCGAGGTGATTTTTCTCAAATCGTTATCCTGCCATATATGTAAGGTGGTTGGTTGTCCTGAGACCAGACTGCCTGGATTCAAATCCACATGAGTTTTGTGACCATGAGCAAGTTATCTAACCTCTTACGGCTCAGTTTCCTCATCAGTAAGTGAGGATGGCAGTACCATGGGGTTGCCATGGGGATTGTAGTAGGCTGCTTCTAAAATGGCTCCCAATGATTCCACTTTCTGGTATGCATGCCCTTGGGTGATGCCCTCCCATCGAGCATGGGCTGGACCCATTATGTGCTTCTAATCAATAGGACACAGCAAAAGTGATGGGATATCACTTCTAAGATTAGGTTATAGAAGACTTTGACTGTCACTGTCTCTCTCTCTCTCTCTCTCCCCCCCTCTCTCC
>PVJL010003700.1:115307-149905 GCA_004026885.1 Lyroderma lyra | reverse complement strand
GTGTGTGTGTGTGTGTGTGTGTGTGTTGAAAGTCTAAACTGTCTCAATGGGCATGAGTTCTATGCTGCTTTACTGTACAGTGGTTCTTCACCTGCCTAAGGCCGCGGCCCTTTAACACAGCTCCTCATGTGCTGGTGACCCCCATAACATTATTGTCGTTGCTACTTCATAACTGTAATTTTGCTACTGTTATGAATCGTAATGTAAATATCTGATATGTGCTTTTCTGATGGTCTTAGGCGACCCCTGTGAAAGGGTCGTTCAACCCCCAAAGGGGTCGCGACCCGCAGGTTGAGAACCGCTGGTTTAAAACTTCTTATCTGTCACACACACAAAATGCTACCATCCTGTTACTTTATCTTACACATTTTAAAGTGTACATTTTACAAGGAGTGCATTGTGTGGTACCAAATTTGGAAAAATTACTCTGTCTTGTAGGCATATTAAAATAACAGTATAGTCTATATGTAAGTTTTCAAAAAAATTCAATTACTTGGGAGAACAAAGCTGTCATTATGATTGCAACAAGTTATTTAAGCTTTTCAAAAAAATCAGGAACAAGAGACTTTTCTTTCTTATTCCCTGTGTTTTTATACAATGCCTATACAGTTCAAAATTCAATTTGCACACTCCTGAAGCTGAAATAAAGAAGCATGTCAGTCATAAGGAATTTTAAACTTATTTCTGGTTAAAAAGAGGGTTTTTCTTTTGTGCATTAAAAGGCTGTTGTCTATATTTTTGTCAAAAGTGAGTATTTTATAGCTATGGAATGGATTCATGCTTAATTTAATGTTATTCATATAATTATTTGAAATGGTATTATTCCTTAGTTTGCCTGCCTTTATTTAGAAATATCAAGCCCCTGGTTTTTATGTTTGAGTTCAATGGGTATATAAATAAAAAAGCATCAAGAGATGGAGTCTCAGTAAAATTTACCTTTCCATCAGAGACTAATATTTAGAAAATAATTTACTTCATAAAGCTAATTTTTGGTTCTTCTTTACATTTTTGTTTTTGAAAGAAATCATTTATCTGCCCTGCCTCGGTCACCTATCTCACTATGTTCTAAACCCAAGTCGTAAGCTTTCCAAAAGAACACAGAATAACCAGAAATGTCAGGGGAAATACAAAGTATGACCATAGGGTAGTTGAGTGGACTGTTGGATTCATTGGAGAAAGCTCACAGTTGACTCCCTGGCCTGCCTACCCCAAATACTAGCTATTTGTCTACCATCCGGTCAGTCACGTCTCGCTTCCTCTTGATGTTTAGGGCCTTACATGGAATTCCTTCAAAAAGAATGAACTCAGAAATGAGTGCCAAGCCTTCACTACGTCTGCCATTCTGACCATCGTTTGCTGACTATCTCGAAAATTCATTGCTTACTCTATCTCTGGAATACCAATATGTATGACACACATTTCCACATTTGTAATCTGCTCTGGGCGCCTTTAGAGGAGCATAGTCTCAATTGTCTTGCAGAAGCTGATTCTCACTTCGAGGCTCTCTCTGCCTTCTCCCCCAAGTAGATTTTATTTTTGCGTTTGGATCCAGACCTTAAGTCTAACCATCAAAATTATGCTCCAAATATGATAAACATCTTCCCTGGCGTTTTCATGTGATTTGGCAACAGCATAAGAAAACTAATTATTTTCTGTAGGAAAACAAAGAAATGGTAGTGAATAAAGAAATTCCAGAGATAATTAACTTTTCTCTTGAGCCAGAATGGAAAATATTTTAATTCACAGGGTCCAGGTAGAATACTCAGGTATTCTCAGGGCTCACGCTGGGTGTTTGGTTCAGTAGTAGAACAAACTTTGCCTTCAAGCGAAGCCTTCTCTGTCCCAAAACAATAAAGCTTAAAAACAATTCTCAATAGCATCACACTCTTTATATTTCCATATAAAATAACAATGTCTAAAAGCAAAAATAGTTAGGGAAATGAAAAACTACTCAGAAACCAATAATGTGCAAAAATCACAATGTTTCTCATCCAATCTAGTATTACAAATCATTCAAACAAGCAAGAAATTATGGTTTGTAATGAAAAGAAAAATCGACCAATAGAAAGAAGCCCAGAAATGACATGAAGGATAGAATTACTAGAAAATAACCTATAAGCACTTAGTGTAATTACACTAAACTTCTAGGAGAAAAGACATAACAGAGTCTTTGTTCTTTAGATGAGGCAAACTATGCCTAGATATAACATCAAAAAGCATGTTCCATAATAGGAAAAAATTTTTAATTTAAATGATTCAAAATTAAAAATTTCAGTTCTTCAAGGAGACTAGTATGAATTTTTTATTTAAAAAGAGAAAACAACTGGAAGAAAATTTTTAAAATTCAAACATCACATATAAGATTTGTATTCTGATTTTATAAAGACCTCTCATAATGCAACACTAAGACAATACACAAAGAAAGAAAAAATGAGCAAATGTTTGAACTAACACTGAAAAGCAGAAACAGGAATAACAAACAATCACACAGAAAATGTTCACTATCATCAGTCATTAGCTAAATGCAAATGTAAACTACAGTAATCTATCACAGCACCATTATTAGAGTGGGTAATACTAAAAAGGTTGATCCTATCATTTGTTGCCACAAATGAGGAGCAGCTAGAACTCTCAGTCATTTCCAAAAGGAATGCATAATAATGTAAACCCTTGGAAAATAATCTGTAAATTCCTTTTTAAAATTTTAAGTATACGCATACTACAGAAGCTAGCTGTTGCTTCCTGTTTTTTTCTTTACACAAGAGGACTGAGAGCATAGGTTCACAACCAAGGTGCAAAGGTGCACAGCAGCTTTATTTGTAAAAGGTAATGCTTGTAAAAGAAACAAATAGTGTAGAAATAATGAAAAAAGCCAGGTTAAAAAAACGCGTACATTGTCAGTATATTTATTGAAAATTATAGAACATAAAAACTAATCTATATTGACGGAAGCAAATCAATATTTGCTTGTCAACGTGGCTGGAGTAAAGATGGGAAGATGAAGGGAGAGATGATAAAGGAGTATGAAGGAACATTTGGAATGAGAGATGTATTTATTGTATCAATTGTGGTGATACATTGATGGATGTATATTCCATGTCAAAATTTATTCAGTTTTACACTTGAAATTGTTTGTATTTTGTACCACCAAAATGATGCAAAACAGTAAAACAGATACGAAAACTATGTCGACAATAGTACTTGGGTTATGAAAATGTGATACTGATGAAAGAAAGCACAGAAATCCAAGATATTTTTAAGTGACTGCATTACTAAAGGGAGCGTAAGCAGCAGTCACAGGGCCACCGAATTCACACAGTGGGAAAACGGTTACAAATACGGTCCCCTTCCCCAGGAGGGACGGTTCCCCAGTGCACCCCTCAGATTAGATGGTGGGTAATTATGAATAAGCAAGTACATCCAAGAAGGCAGAAGGAGGGGCCTCAGAGATCTCAGAGAAAAAAACCCACATTCTAAGCAAAATTCTTTCTAACTTCCAAAGTAACTGCCCTTCCAAAGCCTACCTACTGTGAGATGCCAAATACAGAACATGGGTTCTTCAAAAGGCAGGACTGGGAGACCGTAGAAAGGGGGTGCTTGCAGGGCTGGCGGTGAGGAAATGACGAGGCTGAGCATGGGGGGCGTTCAGGGCAGTGAAAATACTCTGTATGACACTGTGACGGCTGACACATGGCAGTGTACACAATCCCCAACCCACAGACCGTACAGCACCGAGAGTGGACCTCACGGAAACCACGGACCTCGGGTGCTAAATGCTCTGTCGGTGGAGGTTCACCTTCTATTTAGAAATGGAGACGTTCCATCTTGGAGCATGAGGGGAAGGTTTGGGCATGCAGGGTAGGTGGCGGGGGGGGGGGGTGGTGGTGTGGGAAATCTCTGTAGCTCCCTTTTCTTTTGGATATAAATCTAAAATGGCTTTAGAAACAGTCCTTTGAAAAAGCTAATTAAGGTTTACTGCCACAAAAACTCTGCAAAATCTAGCAACAGTTTCTAAAGAAAAGAAAATTATTGAGCAAATAAAATACACTAAAATTTCCACATTAAATTTTGCTTCCAGTATTGGAAAGTATAGAATTATTTGTTTAAACATTTATACTTAGTGGCTTTGTAGTCTTCATTAATTTCATTAAATTTGATTTTGTTTTATGTTCAATAATCTTATCATTGCAATTAATATGCCAGAAATTTATAATTAATATCCGAGTGTATTTTGTTAAGAAATAATATAATCACTTTCCTGGAAGAAGAGATGCTTTTTCATTCTAACTCTCATGACCACCCCTTATAGGCTGAGGAGTCCTTGGCTCTGACTTTTACTAGTGGGAGGCCTGACTGTGGGTGATACGTTTAAACGTCATTGTGCTTCTGCGGTTTCAGGAATGTGGACACTAATGGAACTTCTCTTCAGGTTTGTTGGGAGCATTAAGTGCGTTAGAACAGTACCCGAAGAATAGTGCACCCTGTGAGTGATACTCTGACGTATTTATCTTCCTTCCCTAACATACAGTGGGAATAACACTAGGGATTATCTCAACCTGGAAAGGGCTCACACTTCTTAGAATATCCCAATAATTTCTAGGGGATTGCAGAAGATCCCCTTCTCTCATCATGATTCCGGGCTTATTAACAGAAACTGCTTAGGATTGTGGAGATAACAAAATTTCAAATGATAATTTTTCTCTTCATAATAACTTCCTTCCCAAAAAAGAAACTTAAAATTCTTTCATTTTCCTAAGGGAAAAAATTGTGCTCTAATCTAAGCACTCTAAATTTTTATCTTCCAGTGGTTTATGCTGTGAATTAAATATTTTTTTATTGGTTGTGTTATTTGTAGGAATAAACAAATGACCATGAAAACTGGGAAGATAATATTCCCTACATGCACGCATGTTCAGAACCACAAATAATTAAATTGTCTTATTGAAGAATAAGTTCATAGTGGAAATGACATAGGGAAAACACATATTAAACTTTTTTCTAGATGATAATCAGTTATATCTCAGTATGGTAATTTTTATTATTTTAGGATTTGTTTCTATCATTATAACATTTTAAGTTTTTTCAGAAATATGGATATCTGAAAATACATTACTAAAGAATGCAATGTAAGGAAATAACAACAATGGAGACCTAATTCAGAAAGGAAATATTCAGAATAGATGTACACTTCCTACAAGAGCAGAAGTAAAGGATTACATTATATCAGGCTTTACATAAAACTAGTTTTGAAGGGATCCATATCAAATGCAAACAGTGAACCTATTTCAGACTATTAACAATTTGATATTTAAATCAATCAATTAACATATGGCAAGTCCCTTCTATTTGTGTCGAACACTACAGAGGAGATCTTCATGTTCCGTACCATCATATAAATTAAAAGCATTTAGGCAAACTTAATGTTGGTAAACGTCATGGTACCTATCCTCTTCCAAACACATGGTTGTGACAATGAAGATAAAGAGCGGAAATTTGTTCCAATTAATGCAGGACAATTATTTGCTAACATAGTGAAGCATGATGGCAACTTAAGAGAAAATAGCTGCAGGTTTTAACATACATAAATCAGCCAGCAATTTGGTGAGAGTGGACAAGAAAAGTAACTTAACACAGTTATGTTAATTGAAATCAATGCAAGAAGGATATGACATAGATATTGCTTGTCGCTCTTATTTTGACTCACTTCACCTGGCAAAGGGCCGTGTCCTTCAATAGAAGCATGGTCTCCTGGTAGCCTGAAAAGTCCACCTTTACATCTTTTTGCTGTTGCTAAATTTATTTGGATGACAGTGGCTAATAAAAATTATATAAGTTCCAGGTGTATAATTCTACAGTACGTCATCCACGTATTGCGTTATGTGTTCACTATCCAGAATCAGTTCTCTTTATTGCTCCAAGTTAGTCTGGTGGGCTTAGCTCTCTGATTGGTTCAGGCAAGGCCATACGTTGCATTTCTGGCCATGAAGATATGAGAGGAAGGCTGCTGGATTCTTCCTAGAAGATACATAATTAAGTGATGAATCTTTTGGCCATTCTTTGCTATCCTATAAAAACGAACCCCTAGGAACATAATAAAACACAGGGAAAGGCCAGGGGAAAAGCTCAAGGAGGAACTAGGATGTCGTCAAGCAGTTGAATCAACCAATCTCTGAAGTGCCCTGCTTTTGGACTTCCTATTATATGAAATAATACGTTACATTATTTTATCCAATTTGTCTGCTTTCTCTTAACAGGAAGCAAGTATCATAATTAACATGTTAAATAATGGCCCATGATGCTCTTCAGTGAGCAAATTATTTTTTTATTGTTGTTGCTAGTTACCATTTTTATTCTCTAAGAGTTTGAATTGGTTAGGATCCATGATTTTTAATTTACTGTTACAGTTCTCTCATACAGTTCTCTCAGAAGAGTCATCCAGGAAAAGACTGAGCATATTATTTCTTGAACATTGTGCTGGATTCAAGAATATACTTCATGAGAGAGGAAGAGATTTTATTATATCCACAGTAGAAGAAACAATCTGACAGCCTAGTGGCTAAATCATACACAAAATTTCAGCTAATATTATACATAAATGATTTCACATACAAATCTCTTTCTTTTTAAAAAATGAGATTCCATTTCATTGAGGACTTCTTGCATGGCAACTGGGAAGAACAGAGTTAACAGTGGGTATCTAACTTGATGTTGCACTAGAAATAAGAATATTTGGGAGTTCCCTGGTGGTGTAGTGGCTAAGGCTTCAGCACTGTCAACGCTGAGGACTGGGTTTAATTCCCAGCTAGGGAACTACCCACATAAAAAAAAAAACCTAGCATAGCACCCAGATATTGACTTCTAATCTTATTCCTTAGTATTAATAAAAGGAACCAGGGCTCCATGAAAAAATGGCTTATACTTGGACAGAAGCAATATACAGGATGACCCTGGAGCATTGAGCATCTTGTAGTACCAGAAAGTAAAACAGTGCTCATCACACACACACACACACACACACACACACACACACACACAAAGAGGGGCGGGGGAGGGGGGGGAGAGAGAGAGAGAGAGAGAGAGAGAGAGAACGAACAATGGGGATATTTCAAATGGGATACTGGGATCAACCGAGAGCTAGAGTGAAATAATTTTTTTTTGGGGGGGTGGTTTCCCTGGCTGGGAATCGAACCCAGGCTGCAGCGTTCAGAGCGCTGAAGCCTAGCCACTACACCACCAGGGAACCCTAGAGTAAAATACTTTGAGCAATAAAATAAAATAGTATTGGATACTACCTAAAATATAAAACAGATATCCATGAGCCTATACTGATATAAACAAGTAAGTTAATAAATAAATTGTGGCTTATAAACAAATCGCCAATGCAGGAAAATTTATGGTAATTTATGTAGATAGTCCTCAAGGAAGTGAAATACAACTCTCCATCCACTCTTTAAGTATAAACTGCTCATAGTGACCTCCTTCCAAAAAGTACAATGTTAAAAAGGGAATAAGAGTAACTCTACAGTGTAGAAATCTTACAAGCACTATGTCAGCAAGGTTGTCAAGGTCAACATCAACAGTGATGAGTCACACTGATAGCATGTACGCTTGATAGGTGAGGATAAATCACACATTATCATTGTGGTCTGCCACTCTGAAACACGTTGTCTCAGACAAATCATAACAAATATAGCAGACAAATTTTAATTGAGGGACAGTCTAAAAAAGATATGACCATTACTCTTCAAAACTATAATTATTACTAAAAGCAAGAGGAATTGAGAAATTGTCCCAGCTACAGGAACCGAAGGAGACGTGTTGACTACATAGAATGTAGTATTCTGGATGAGACCCTGGCACAGAAGAAGGTATTATGTAAGGACTAAGAAACACGAATACATTTAAGAATTTAGGTAATAATAATATATCATTATTAGTTCATGAATGGTAAAAAAGTGTACTGTACTATAAGATGTTAATAATAGTGGAAATGGGGTATGTCGTACATAAGACGATCTGCACCATCTTCAAATACTATTCTAAAAGAAGTTTATTAAAAATTACTATACATGACAAATATCCAAAAATCTATTGGTATAGGGATCTGTGGTTTATGAAGTTAAGAAATGGGTTTTCTAAATAAGCTTCACAGTACATCACATTGACATGAACTAACAGCTCAGTCAGAGAGTCTGGGTTGGAATATTATTCACCCATTCAGAACTGGGCAACTCTCATTTGCAGATGGTATTCTGTTCTCTTCTTTGAGCTATTTCAGCTAATAATCCCTCATCTATTTTTGAAAATTTATTTCTAACTTTTATTCTCAGGCAACAAGCCCATCGTCCAATCACATGTAAGTCTCACAGTACAGACATAACCAAGTCCAAATCTGCCAGGACCTAGCTCTATGGCACTGGGCAGTCAGCTAACTTCCGGTGCTAATGGCTGAGTCCAGCTTCCCATAGCTACCAGCTTCTTTTCAGAAGAACAGCCCACAGTGGAAAATGTCAAATACCAAAAATGTTATGTCACTTAAATTACATCTATTAAGGCAACTAGACACCTTCCCAGAGTGAGCTCATGGAGACTGTTCTGCCTTGTTATGTATAATCTCCCAGGCAGTTGTGGGTCAGCTGTCTCTGCTAAGTGCAACCACGTCACAGTGAGCGCAGTTCTATCACAACGTTCAGCTTATCACAGCACAGAGACTTCTTTTCGTTACCTCTCTCCCCGATTAGAGTGTATACCAAATTTGATCGTGTTTGCTGAATATAAAAATCTATTTTAAAAGGATATTCTCAATCAGAAGAAAGACTAAACAAATTCAGCTAAGCTGACTGTGCAAGATCATGTTTTTATTAAACTTCGGGGGAAAATGTTAGCACCATATATCGTAGAGCTTATCAAGGATAACCTGGGTGGCTGTATGATTAACCAGATGTGGCATTAAGAGAGACAGGCATTGAAAAAAAGACCAATAAAAATAGAAAGAAAAAATAAAAAACAGAAGGAAGATTAATTAAGGCAAAAGAACTTCAAGAAAAAATAAAGGAATAATACAAATCCAAAATACTTGTATTTTTGTTTGTTTGTTTGTTTGTTTGTTGTTTATGTGGTATATGCGGTTTTGGAGGAAGAATATGTTAGACCCCTGCATCGTAGAGAGCACATGGCCCTTGGCTTCAGTATTTAATAGGTTGATAATGGATAAATAAGTTTATAAGATATAAATGCCATCCAGCAAACTATACACCTTGATTATATATATGCCTGTATAAATAGGATAACTATAAAGGTCAATAGATTAAATATGTACTTTAATCAGCAGATTATGTAAATCAGCCCAAATAAAATACACTCTGCAGCTTATGATCAGTAAAGCATGCAATTTCATTAGCCAAGAGAGGGCACATTTAAGGGAGTTAAATATGCTCTTAAATCAGCAAGATTGAAGAAACAACTACAAACCTTCAGATCGGGAGCCTGTGCTCCAACTTAAATCCTGAAGGAGCTGATAAATTGGCTCCCAATCATGAAGGAATGAATTGCTTGTAGAAGAGTAGCCCCTAGCATTGCAATTAGAAACTGAAAAAGAGTAAAAGAAAAACACGGAAACAAAAACCACATAGAAGGAATGAAAAGCCACCGAAGTCAGATAGGAACTAGAAGAAATGAAGGCACTGGGTAAGTTTATGAAGTTTTCTTTTTCTTTTTTTATCTTTTTTCCTGAAAGTAGGTGCCAACTGACATCATGAACACTAACATTTAGGAAGAAACCTACGGTCATACTGTCTTGAAGAACCAGAACACTGAATTTGAGGTTCCCACAGTCTTTGCACAGTAAGGGAAGAAAAATCTCAAAAGAATTGAGCCAAGAAACAGAGTCCAAAATCCGGGTATAGACTGAGTGTCAACTGTGTGTAGACCCAAATATTGGGCTGAATCCAGATCCTCCTGTGTGGTTGGCGGGGCGCGGGGGTGGGGCGTGGGGACTAGGACTCCAAGCAGCCCAGGTCACGGGGTAAGAACTAAACAGACATTTCCACTGCTGCCAACTGAAAGGACCGTTTGGAGTTTGAATCCAGACTGTCATCACTATTGTTTTCATTTCTATTTTGCCCACATTCCTAGTCTACTTAAATCATACAACAATAATGCTACATGGCACATAGTTTACTCTTGTATATCTATATATTTCCTATCTGTAAAGATCAGAAATGACTACTTCTGGATGAAGATTAAAAAGGATTTGCGAAAAGCAAAAATATGAGAATGCATTGAAATGTCAGGTGGTAGAGGGGACAAATATGCTTTAAATCTTATGTCTCTTGTACCATGGCTCTCCAATGATAACCTTTTGTCATAAGATTAGTTTTTTTGCCTAGAAACCTTAACTGTGTGTTAACAGAAAACACCAAAATCTTTAGAAACTGAAAATTAAATTACAGTAGAAAAATTGCAAGATTGTATCTAATTCAGTAAACCACGTGTAAGCGCACGTATACATGATAGCTGTGCACGTATTTACACATAATATATGTAAACATCAAAGAGATTCTGGGTCACTAACAATCTGACAAAATCACATACCTTACTTAACACACAGAAAATGTTATCTAAGAGATGTCAAAGTTGGTTATAAACTAGCAGTATCTATAAGAAAAAGGAGCCACAAGTTGACGTTATTTCTTGCACATGAGTATACTACACATGAATCGCAGTTTCTTCTCTTCATAGTCTGTTACATTTTTTCTTAGGTATGTAGAGAAAGGAAATACGTGTGTGCTTCTGTTACTTTTTTGCTATATTACACCTTTAAAAACAGTATATTTTATTTAAAGGAAAAATAGAGTATTGGAAGTCAATCAAATTATAATGGTATCTTTTATTAAACTGGTGCCAGTGGGTCTTAACCAAGTGGAATTTTGTATGGAGACATCTTTTATTGTCACAAATGGGGGTCAGGGTGCTCCTGGCATCTAATTGGTAGTTGCCAGAGATGCTGTTAAACCATTCTACACTGCAGAATCCCCACCTGAACAAAATATTTGGTCCCAAACGGCAGCATGCCTTGGTTAGGAAACTGCAGAGCACATGAGACAAGGCCTCGGCGTTTTGTTTCTTACGCTTTTGGTGGTACGAGGAAGAGCACGCTCTACAGCTGCAGTGACCACCAGGGCCTGTGCACACAGACTGCCTGCGTATCACTCTCTGGAACCATGGCCTAAACTCCATGAGCTTCATTTTCCTTCCCTATAATATGGGCTCCTAGAGCAGAACCTGGGTCAGAGTTTGAGGTAAGGATGTTCTACCTAAAGTGGGTTCTTAGTACTAACTGTGGTGAAACTGCCATGAATCCAGGATCCATGTTGAGCTGCAAATCTACATGGACAGTCAGCCTATGGTTTTCACTTGTACCATCAATTTTTTTTAACAACTGTCTACAGAATATTCCATTTAAATAAATCTTCCTTACTATGATCTAAATAAATATGCTGCAAACTCCTAGCCACTTAAAATACACAATTATTGCAGTTGCAGTTTAGGATGTATGGAAATGGAATCCACTTACCTACCTGCAGGGACATAGAACTGTTCAAAAATAGATTGAACATTTGCCTCAGGCTAGAATTGCCATGGAAAGGTGGTTTTCAATCAACATCCTGCATATAACTTTGAGTACTGTCTCTTTAATAAGATGTTCTTGTGAAATGCCAATGAAACAGTAGCAGGAGATCTAAATGAGACCACTGACAGTGTGACATGTCAAGAACATTTGGTCCTTAAAGAAAGGAAGACACAAGTACTCTAGGCATCCCTGGAAGCCAGTGAGACAGAAAGCAGGCACACTGGGACACATTATATCCCCCAAACTCACAGCAGAATGAAGTATCTGTAGGCAATTTGCAGGTAAATTTAATCTGGTCCAGGATTAGGATTGAAAAAAAGCACTATCAATACCAATTTGAGAAGAAATGCAATTAACTGCTCAACTACAGTTGAAAGAATGTATTAAAAAGTACGTTTATAATGTGGAAAGTCAAAGAAATAAGAAAAACATGAGGACTTTGTTGTCCTAATAAAATACGTGTAGTTATTTCTGACAAGTCTCCTTGACATTGCCCTCGATATTGCGTGTAAATCAAAGTTAACACTGAATCCGCACAATTACTGTATTAAACAATTAGTGGACTTCAGGGCCATACTGATGTGGAATCAGAAGGTTGTTTGATTCAATGTTAATTGTTAAAGATGTGTTTTTAACCATTTTTAAGATTTAGGAGTGTGCTATACATGAGTATTCTATACACAGGTTCCTCTTCTTTTTTTGTTTGCTTTTTTAACCTGCAGTAGGATCTATTGGTCAAGTTTTGATTCCAGGCTCTTACAATTCTTTAAACCAAGACACTGCAAAAGTCACAGCGTTTGAGCAAGTTTGTAGGAGAGTCAACTGTCTTATATAGAAAAAGGAATAACTTCACTTATGTTTTAATCATATGCTGATAAGTGTTGAATAAATTATTTGAAAAAAGCTTTATAAATATGATATATATATATATATATATATGATTATTAGATGCTCATAAAACTAGTGCACAGAATACTGCCATTGTCACCATTGTAACTACTATTTTGAAAAAGCACCGTATTTAGCACCTTATTAAGATAATCACCACTTCTCTTAAAAAAAAAAAAGATATTTAAACTTACGGTGTTCAAGTAAAATGTTCAAGGTCAGAAAATTAATGTGACAAAATTAGGATTCTAAACACATTCTGCCTATATCCATAGTCTATGATTTTTTAATTTTATAATATGATAATAAAGTTGAATATTGTATCTATAAATATGCACATCAAATATTTGGTTGACTATCTGAGGGTTACACAGACCAGGGGTCTATAACATCTAACTATAATGTTCAAGTGTAGCCCTGGAGTGGTTGTTTGGGATATTATTTGCCAAATATCCCAAAGTTTTCTTCTTCTGGACATGTAGTAAAATTCCTCTTCCTGGCCTCTTTGGGGTTCAGTGTGGTTCTATTCAAGTATTTGTGAACAAATTAAAGTATGTCATTTCCAGACTATAGTATTTAATTTTTTGTTTGTAAGACTCCTACAGCTCTGTTTTCCTTGCAGACTGAAGATTGACAACATTCAAGACGACGGTTTCTCCATCAGCCTGTGTTTCCTGGTGACTGTAATTGAACAGAAACTTCTGCCTAATCCTCTCCAGACAATTACCATGTGGTAGAGAAAAGACCTTCTTTGTATTATTTTAAGGCACTGATATTTCTTCAGATGTTTTTCTGTAGCCTCTTTTGATTTTAGATTTCATGTACATATCCAACCCCACGCAGCCATCAAAACTAGCTATGAGTCTACCAGTTTCTCCCAGGCTCAAAAAGAAGTGAGTCCATGTGAGAAAGAGGAACATTATAATTGAGAAAATCTAGAGTTTAGGCTAGGGTCTTCCTCTGCACCTTGGAGGCCTCCATTGTGTGGCTCTGCATAGTTTATTTATTTATTTATTTTAATACATACACATATATATATATATATATATATATATATATATATATATATATATATATATATATATATATATATATATAGTTTGGTGGTTCTCTGCCCGGGAATCGAACCCAGGCTGCGGCATTGAGAGCGCCGAAGCCTCGCCACTACACCACCAGGGAACGCTCCCCACATAGTTTAAAGCAATATTTGTTTCTTCATTATTGCTTCAAATGACTGTAAATTTTATTTAACCGTGAGACTATGTCGTTAATCCTAGTTTAGAGGGAAACCTAATAAACTGCCATGAGAGTGGGAGCTCTTTTCAAACCCACACCCCTGCAGTGAGTGTCTTAACCCACATTCCCTCAGACGGTCCCAAGTAAACTTGCACAACAACTAGGAAATGGCTTTACAGTCATCGTGTTATAGTATGTATTATGGCTTATAATTTTACCACATTTATGGTATATTCATATCATAACCTAATTTATTAGTTTGAATTTATTTTTGTACTTGACTCCTTAAAAGCACAGATGAAACAAATGTCAGTAATTGCTAGCAGTTATTAACTCAACTCTGAGACCATTTCCCTGTCCACCTCAATCCAAATTCCATTTGTTCTCGATCTACTGCTGAGGTTCGTTTATTTGCTTATAATTTAAAAACATCCCCAAGGTCATTCATCTTTGGGAAATGTTAGTTTAGGCAAGGATTGCATAATAATTAGAAAACAAAATTCATTCACTCAAAAAACAAAACCAAACCCTTCTGTTGTCTTGTTCAGTTTTCATGTTTTAAAATAAATTATCTGCCACTTTTTAATCAAATTAGCTTCTCTCCTGCACTGCCAAGGAATGAGTTCATGGTACTACCACATCACGGAGCTGCGATTTAAACCAGCTTGCTGAAGTGGAGAGGAGAATGGCTTTCAAGTGGATGGAGTTCACTTAGTGCCGTTAACGTTGTCAGAGTTCCCTTTCGTGGGTGATACTCAGCTGCATCACAAGGGGCTTTAAATATGAACTTTTACTTTGTTCTCCTCGGATACTACAAGCTCAGTCACTGAGAAATGAGTTTGTTCTCACATAGACCCAACTAGACTTACAATAAAATGATCATATAAAATTGTTGAGTTGAAGGATATGTCTCCTAGTATAACTTTTCTTCCTTGAAAAATTGTATTGAAATGGTCACCTCTAGAAACTTTTCCCACTGTTCATCTTACATTATATTCTGGTCTCTCCAAACTCTTCCAGTTTTATTTTTACATCAGAAATACTCACCGATGTTTTAAAACCTCCATGTTGCTAAATCCAGTAATCATACTTCAATACTCCTATCACTTGACCTATCAATGGCACTTCAGACTATTGATCACCTCCTTTTTAAAACTATGTCGCTTTCAGGACACCGCACGTGCCTGAATTTTCTTCTGTCACTCAGGTGACTGCTTTTCAGTTATCTTTTGCTGGTCCCTCCTTATACTCCTGACCACACTCTGTCCTTGAGTGACTTCTCTTACCCAGCTATAGGTAGTCTTTTGTGGATGATTCAATCATAGATTTTAATCCATGCATATGACAATGACTTAAAAAAATTTATATTTTAAGTCAAAGCCTTTCACATGAACCCTACTTAGATGTCTATGAGACAACTCAATATTAATGACAGTAAGCTAAGAAATAAATGCTTATCCTATAGAAAGTATTTAACAAATATGTCTGTTAAATAAATAACTCCTATAATCTATTTTTAAAAAATCTTCTTTATCTCAATAAAGAACAAATGGACTCTTTTAGCTGCTCAGGCCAAAAAACATAATGTCAACATTGGTGTTTTTGTCTTGTCAGGAAATATTCTTGGATCTACCCTCAAAATAAATCCAGAGTCATCGCTGCTTGACCTGAAGTCTTCTTCAGATTGCAGGTGTCTGGAACTCTGTAACTTGCTCTCCATACATCCACAGTAAAGAATATTCTATTAGTATCTATTACTGAGATCAATGACTCACAGAACCTGGGTGGGTGGTCATCACATTAGAATCAGACTTCTAACCCAGAATACTGAATTTACTAGAGTGGTGCAAGATTTTCAAGTTTGAGACCAAATGGTTTTGAACTTAGACTTCTTCGTGTAGCCAATCTAACAAAAAGCTATTAACACTAAAATAAAATCATTTTTTTAAACACAAGAGATTAAAACATTTACTTCATAAAGAAGAAAAGAATTGTTTGTGCTTGAGGACATAATCTGTCAAAATGGAAAAGGACCACAAAATATATATACATATGAAAAAAGATTAGTAATTCAACAAATTACATATGTTTTATATACTAAATAAAAATTTCAGATGACAGCTGTACATTAGGTAAAAGAAAAAAACATTTAAATTGATGAACAAGTCAGTGCATTTCATGAAAAATTTATTCAAGAAGAAAGTATATTTCATTTCAAATATGCTAACACTGTGGACCTACTAGATACTAATGTTGTGATAAAGACATACATTTTCTATCCATAAAAACAAAAAAACAATTAGAAAAATAAAAATAATTAAAGGAAAAAAGTGTTAAATAATAAAGCATACTAAAACGTGGTAAAGTTTGGAGTGACTAAGAAAAGAATCCATTTAACCTTGTGGCTTGGATCGTTTTTTAAACTACATAGAAGTAGTGTACAGCATTGAATTTGTTTCTATTGGTCCAAACAATTGACTTGTTTCTGCAAAAGTATTATAAATCCTGCTATTGATTTTCAATTTTTAAAAACAAACTTGAATAATTAAAATTATAGATTAGAATGTCAGTATTTCAACATACACATTTAAAAATAATTAAATTTTTAAAAGTTAAAAACGAAATAAAATAATGGTCCAACTTATAAAACTCCATAGATAGACTTATAAAAGTATCTGAGTTACTATGAAATACTATAGAGGTGATAATTTCCTCATCATATAATAGATGAGTGCTGTGCTTTTATTTGTTTTCTATGGTGGCTTACGTAAGAAAATGAAATTCTTAAATATGATTCTCGTTAAAAGCAGCAAGTTAAGAAATATCTAATTATATTACAAATTTATATTTAATTTAATCATTTTATAATTCTATAACTGAAAATAGTACCATTATCATTTCTAGAATGGCATTCAATAAATGTAAATTAACAGTGGTTACATTAGATGATAGAATTACAAGCAATTTTTTCTTTACATTTAAAACAATTAATTAGCTATTCCATTAGACTGCGTTGTTTTGAAACCAATAATTTAGTAAGTTTATTTCCAAATTAAAAGTAATCTTTTTTTTTTTTTAATGTGTGTAGTTCCCTGGCGGGGAATCGAACCCAGGCCGCAGCGCTGACAGCGCCGAAGCCTAGCTGCTACACCACCAGGAACTCCTAAAAGTAATCTTAGTTATATTTTGTTTTCCTCATTTTTCATGTCAGGCCTACAAAGAAAAATCATTGAAAAATTGAATAAAAGCCCCAAATAGTTACCGTCTTCCTTGTTTTTCACTTTCTCCTGTAATAGCAAGTTTTGTAACAGAATGACTGATAATCCCACCTATTCTATACATGCACCGCACCAATTACACCAAGAGTCTGAGCTACTCCTATATTCCATAAAATAAAACTAAGTTGATGTTTTGGGGTGTCTGAGTTCGGGTCCTTGGAGGAACCGCTGGAGGCCTCAGGGGAGAGGCGGACATCCGAGCTGCAGGTCGGCACTCCGGCTGCCCCAATCAGAGGAGGACTCTCACTCCATAAAACCCATCAAGCTGAGCCCGTGCCAAGAGTCCATCATAAATACAGCCAGTCGTTGCTGATTTAAGTCACCGAATTTGGGCATGACACATTATGGAGTACGAGACAACAGAGACACACACCGAAGTGTATGCTGTGTTCAAAATACTCCATTGGCTTCCTTGCTCACTCACCTGCAAGTTTAGCATTTGTATGACCATTGAAATTAGATTTTCATTTCTAGTTTATTAAAAGGTGGTCATTATTGTTATCTTTATTTAGTATTATATATTTAAATGTGAATATGCTATAATAAATATTTTTCTTGGATCTCGATTTATTGAATTGAAAAGGGTATTTTCAAAGACTAGAGTTTTAATATTTTTAAAATAACTGATTTTAATTTTTAAAAATCAATCCTTACAGAGAAAGTAATAAAATCGTTTAAATTAAAAAATACAAAAATATCATTTTGTGTGAAGGAAACTGATTTTAACCAAAGCTGTGGCAACTGCTGTGTTCTGAGAATGTGTTAAAGATAAAACCTGAAAGTTTGTAAAAATGGGATAAATTTTGTGCTGCCTCGGATACTTTAGGTAACATGTTTATTTTAAACCAGGAAATAAGTTTTTCAACCTCCTAAAATACATTGGCTTAATAGAATCACAATGTATTAACAAACACACCAGAGCAAATAGTGGTGGCCAAATAGCAACTCAAATTCAAGAAATCTGAAATCCTCTAACTGTTGCAGGCAAGGCATATGCAGGAGAACAGCATCTATAAACACTGCTTGATTTTAATTCCTTCTGGCCTATTAAGATCTCATTTAGAATTCTTCCGGATAGAAATCATTCTGAAAATTGCATTCAGCTTTCCAAGATGCCAACTTAAGCAGTGCCTTTGCTATGTATCTCCAGGGCATGCCCTACTAGGGGAGAGTGGAGGTCTGATTCTGATTTTGTAATGGCTTCAAGTCATTTGAAGATACCATTTAATTTTTTATTCAACTTTATGCATAAAAAATTAGCTTGACCTAAGTTTAGCGCTGTGGAGAATTGCCTTTTCAAATTTAACCTTGACCAGCTATAAAGTCAAATGATCTTATACTTTTCACTCCATGCAGAATGTTTTGTCCCTTGATTCAGGAGTCAGTTTTCAGCTTTTCTCCCTGAAAGTGTCAGATGTCATTCAAGGAAAAAGTTATCTTAAACCATCTGAAGATGTTTCTGTATCTAACAAATTGTCAACATATTTCACTAATCTTTTGAGCTCCTTAATAATTAATTATTGTCAAGGTTGTAATTATATTTATTGTGTAACTCATCATGACCTTCAGATAGTTTTTATTTATACATCAATCAAATAACCATTATATACATATAAATGGCATTCATAAATTTTTTCATTATATTATAGTTAAAATATTTTAATGTATAATATTTAAAAATATAATTTGGTCCTCTTTGTATTATATTTGAAGACAAGGAAACATATCAATTTTATATTCTAAAAGCTAATGATTTCATCTTACTCATTATGATTCACTTTTAAATAACATGAAAAATAAATGCAATCATATTTAGCCTTAGTGATAGCTTGGCACAACATGGTCTTGCCTACATTCAACAATTAATGCTATTGATTAATAAATTAAGAATTAGTTTTTAAACACTTTATTCTAATGAGCCTACCAAAATTCACACTGTATATTTATTAAACACTAATTTAATTCTCACAATATATTATGCAATAGGGAATATTATTATTACTTTTTATTATTTCCATTTTGGAGATGAGAAAAATAAAAACCAGAGAGACTATACACTTAAATATCCAAATGCCATTTGTTTTGACTTTAAACATTTTGAAGGCATTTTGGTTGACTCTATCATTGGAATTATACTTAGCAACTGTAACATTGTGAGCATTTACCTTTAAAACCTCCTCAGAATATAGCAGTTGCCATGGCTTTGGTTATAAACCAAATTTTTTCACTCAATATGGTATTTTAGTGTTTTTAATTTAAATTATTTTGTATTTTTCCTTTAAGAATTTATTTTTAAAAGTTAAAATCTAAGTTATTTTAAATATATTAAAACTCTAGTTTTTGAAAATATCCCTTTCAATTTAATAAATTGAAGTCCAAGATAAGTATTTATTGAAACATATTCACATTTAAATATATAATACTAAAGATAATCATAAAAAATACTGACCATCATTTTTGATAAATTAGAAACGAAAATCAAATTTAAATGGTTATACAAATGCTGATACTATTATTGTGAAATAACAAAGAAAATATTCTTAAACTTCATACCCATCTATTTTAAGTTAAAACAATTTACAGTTTATTTCATTGACTGGCTTTGTGGGATATAAAGAAAAAAGTAGGTCTTATAACTGTAACCTAACTTTATCTTTATACTGGCTGGATCCTGAGAAAGCCCCTTTAATTTTCTGAGCCACAGTTTCCCTGTCTCTAACTTATTTATAACAAAAATCATCTCAACTATTATTAGTATTAATCAAAATATAATTATCCATTAATGTTTTTATAGTTCTTAGTAAAATAGAAGTGTTTTATTGAAATATTTAATAAAACACAAAAATTAGGTTGTATAATCACTTTAAAAGTCTTTTGACATTAATTATAATGCCATTTTAATCATAATGGATTCTAATATTTTGTCTAATTATATCAAAGATGGTTGTCTTTGTATACAGTAAGCATTATACTAAAGTCTAAAAGACACACACCTGTGGAATTAAATTGTTATAAAAAAATAAAATATTAGCAAAATGATTTGATATTCTCTTTAAAAATAAATACTAAACCATCCAAAGGAGAGACAGACATAAATTTTTAAAAACTCAAATTATAAAAGTTTAAAGTACAAAGAAACTGAAGTGGAACAATAGGGAAAAAAATTGGCATTTTTATTAATGAAGAGTTGAAACAACAAAAGAGAAAATCAAATAATTGATATGATGGTTCAACTTGAACTGCTCTTCAAGACAAAAAAGAAATTGAAACACAATAAAATGTAATTAAAATAGATTGTTAAATGTAAGACAATTATGGATGATTAAAAAATGCATCTCCAAACCAGAAAAACAAGATTCTTTTATGATTGAAATTAGGACATTGAAGTAGAATAACTAATTCAGATGAAAATTTATTAAATTGAATCAGAGGTAAAACACATCTCGAATTTGCAAATTAAAGGACTTAACATTTTGAGGTAAAAGTAATTAAACAAGTGCCATGGCATTTTAAATGAAGAGATAAAAATACATGTAATACCTAGAGAGAAAAATTAAGACCTTATTACATGGGCAAAAATAATACTAGAAGTTTTTTGCTCTGATAAATCACATATGAGAAATTAATGTTACAGTAGCTAAAGAACTGTGAAGTTATAATGTGATTACAAGATATTAACTGAAAAGTCAAGTTTTCAACAGAACATTTACAAAGACATATTTATAGACATCAGGAAGTATTTAACATTCCATGTTAAATGGATCCAAACACAGTTCAAAGATCAAAAATAAAAGCATCAAACAAAAACAGGGTTTTGAATAAAACCCCAGGGTTCTCTGCACAAGCTACATTCGACTACTGAAAATAGTTAAAAAGATAAGAAAGAATAAAAAAAAATGAGAATGACAAAGAAGACATACTACTAATAGGCAATTAAATAAATTATAACAACTTTATGCCAACAATTTTAAGAATCTAAATAAATGGACTATTTGAAAAGAAATTACTATTCGTCTCAACTATTGAGCAAAAATGTGAATAATTCAATGACTGTAAAAGAAATTGAAAATAACCCAGCTTATAAAAAAAGGTCAAAAGGTCTATGATGTTTAAGGGTTTACAGCACATCTCCAAGTAAGATATGAATTCTGTTATATAAAGGTGTTTAAGAGGATCAAGCAAGACAGAAGACCTAAAGACTCATGAGGTTCACGAGGTTAAAATGACTCATAGTAAAACCAGACAAAGATTGATTTAGAGGATGCGCACTGCTGCGTGGCTTTGTTTAAAGTGTTAGAAATAAAGCCCCCTTAAATCTCATTAATATGATAGCGGTTAAATAAAACATGGTACATGTGGATAATGATGACAAGGTTTAACAGAAGGATGGTGACTTAAAAATAATAATACAGAACAGTTCTCCAACATTTTCAAGAGATAACAGACAGTCCAAGAATTGCACATGCAGAATGAAAGCGTGTGAGCATCTGTAATAAATGCACATAAATGTACACAAATCACAGTACGGGGACTGGAAGGAAAGCGATGAGTGAAAAGGGAGTGAAGGAGAACTTTCATTTTTTTCTTTGAATGATTAGGTATTGCTTGATTCTTTTATAATGATATTTATGGGTTACCGGTATGTACATTTGCTAAAACTCAAAGCGAGTTCGATGGTCCTCATGGAGAAACTGGGGAGTTCACCCAACTCCTGGGCCAAGTTTTCTTCAAATTGAAGATCATAAACTATTGTGCATTATCAAATTAAATTAAAAAAAACAACCCTGGAGAGTTTTGATTGGGTTTTGAACACATGGTGCCCTGAGTTCTGAACACTCTATGTAAGAAAGGGGTGATAACTTATTTTCCTTTGCTTCACCAAATCCCATGCTCTTCCGCCCATTCAAGCTCGGCGTTCCAATAGACGGTGCCAGGAGCAGCGGGGCGCACACGGACGGCTGGGGAACGCTCTTCATTCATTTGCTTCCTTTACCGCCTTCCTCAGGAAACACTGTTTCCAACAGGACTTTACTCACCGCTGACTGTTGAATACATTTACTTCAGGTACTCATTTTGTCATCCTTTCTAACCTCATTATTTCTCTATCTTGCCTCAGGATAATAATGAGCCAAAACCTCACTTAATTGTGTCTGATAAGTATAAGAGAAAGATGAGCAGCTGTATGTTCAGAAAGAAAAAATCCCGTAAATGGTCAAGATAAATTGAACATAATAATCAACTCGTAATATTTTTGTTGGCTCAAAGTCTTTTTTAAATATTCTCTAAAACATCCATCTAATCCCTCTTCTTAAAAAACTCTTGCTTTCCCTCAAATATCACTCAGACTATATATATAAAAAATGCATCTGCTTTAATTCAATGTGAGTATATTCTGCTTGCAGGTAGTTAGCTAATTAACACCTCTTGATGAAACCACTGTATTTTAGTAGCTTTATTTACTATATTAAAAAGCACAAATGTATATTTTAGGTATATAATCACTTAGTTTCAAAGCTAGCCTTCATGTACAATACCATTGCTATGGAAAATTTTCTACCCAAGTTGCAGAAAAATGATTTTAAAATACACTGTTTTCTTTTTCTCTCTCATACTTTTACTTCTATATCTCTCTGTTTAATATATAAAGTTGTTACACCTCATCTTCAGTCTCCTAGTGACACAATTTTCCATGAGACAGTAGGGGCTTAACTTCACAGTAGAAGGAGAACAGGGCAACATATGGTCCAACATTCTCATGCTGGGAAAGGACAGGCTCACCCTGAGCAGAAAAGAATGAATAGGGAGTTTGAACTCTGATTAGTCTAGAATTTTCAAAGGTGAAAAAAAGGGTCGCTGAATACAAACACAGAGAAGCAATAAATTAAGTTTGTGCAGAGAAGATAAACCATTTCCATTTTTTGTTTGTTAGATTTTTTTTCCCATCGTTTCAACTAATTTTCTGGAGTGAGCTGGCAGTTTCAGAAGCTCATCACTTTTGTCCACACTGTCATTATATTTAAAACTATTTGTGAGTCATTTAATAATTACACTGACATTTTTGTGGTTGATATTCTTGGGAAGAAATAACTTGAATTGCTGTTATTATATTTAAAAAATAGCTCACATTAGCTATTTTCTAATAATAGAAATAAATGAAAATGTATTCTATGATGAATTGTATAGCATGAGTTGTATGGAGTTGTAAAAATGCATATGATCATTGACAAAATACTGACACCAATTTAGATTGGACAATATTTAAGTACTTAAACAAGGGTTAACTTATCAAGCATCTACAGAGTAGGCTCTGTATATACTTTACATTTAATTATCATATTTGACTCCACAAATAATCCAAAGGTATATATTAGTCATGTCACTTTGTGGGAAGCAAGAAAGCTGTGGCTAAATGAGGCTAAATGTCTTTTACCAACTCACAGAGCAACTGAAAAAGAATGATATTCAAAATTGAGAACTATCTGAACCCAAAGTTCACTGACTTCCCTCCATGGGATACTGCTTCCAAAAACACGGTGATCTCTGATGGGAAGCCCCATGACAATTTTTTTTTAAGGTGATAGCTCTAAAATAACTCATAAATATTTAGTGTTTATATGCACATGTATGCACATATGAATCAGGACTATGAATAAATATACCAAGGGTGCCAAAAAAGTGTGTACACATTTTAAGAGATGTTATCTAGGCATTACACAAATACTGATGGTAACCACTTAGAGCACCTCTTGTAATTGCAAAAGTCGAACGTGACTTGTATTCGTCTTTTGTTATTGGTATGTATTGAGTATCACAATTTTAATACAGTTCTTTCCTTTCTTACATATTTTTGGCACCGTCCATATATACCTGTAAACTGTATTTTTCGAACAGTGATATTAGAAATTACTCTTATTATTGCTATTTTATTTTGTAGACTATGATGATTATTTCTGATGATGACAGTTCTTTGATGAATAAAATGTTCTAATTTTATTATTTCCTTCATCTGGATCATATTGAACTGCACTACATAATAAAATAATAGGCAATAAGACAATAATATAATGATAATGGCATATAGAATTATATACTAAAATATCCAAATTGATTAGCTTTCATATAATTAGTGGCATTTTACTTATATAAACAAATTTCCATTAATACCTTGTCACAGGGAAATCTAGTAATACTTAGCATGTATCCTCTGTTTAAAAGAAAGCATTTATTCTTTTAATTTTTCTGTTCATTGTTTTCTATTTGCTCTCGATACAGTAAAATTAAATGAGCATAATTAAGTAATTGGCCCAGAAAACCATTTGTAAGTAAAAAGTTTGTATCCAGATAATTAATTTGACAGTGAGGCCCACTTTCCTCCGGGTGAGAATAATTTCCTCCTCTCATTCTCAAATGAGTTGACAAAGACTGGCAGACAAACAGTGGGATAGACCAGAAAATGATCCCATATTTCTCTACCTCACATGCAAACACTTAAGAAGCCTATTGACAATCTCAACGTAAAGACAGAAACAATGTCAACTAAAATGAGTGGGAACACTGAGAACTTCACTTCAAAAAGATGAGGAACCTGTCCAAGGTAATTCTGGTAGCTCACATGACTAGAGTAGCTGGAAATGCAATGTTTCCACATGGGGGGAAACGAGAGACATGAAGACTGCGTTAAAGAATCACGGAGCAAACAGAAAAGATGGACGCGCAATGCCACCAGGTAGCGCTGCGCAAGGTGTCTAACAGGTTCTAAGGAGCCTTGGCTTCCCTGCAGAGGAGCAGACAGACAGAGCTTGCAGGATGTCTGTCCCACAGAGCTGTGCCCTAAGGGGACACGGGTAGGAGCTGGCAGGAGGGAGCACCAGTGTCGGAGAGAAGCAGATTAGAACAGGCTGTGCAAAACTGTTAGATACCCGAGATGTGTAAATCACTCTCACTTCCATTCATCCTCACGGAGTGGTGCCGTGCACAGAAATGAACGCACCGGAATTAGGATAATCTCGTTGCAGAAATGCCTCACGGACAGCGAGCCTGTGGGAGAATGTCTCTTAACCCCCCACTGAATTCTCCGCCTTTTCTTATGAAGTATTAACATCCCTGCTGACGCGAAAAAAGGAACTGGAGCATAAGGAGGTGCTGAGTTCAATTAATTGAAAAAGAACATAATAATTATCTGTTGCATATCATAAAAAATACCATGGGAATAATGCTGATTTATCCCTTGTTTCCCCTACTAATACAAATATCTGTATCTGTATCTAGATGTAGACAGTCAGGGTTGTATAAAACAGCTCTCCTTTCGCCTATCATGTCCCCCCAGAAGAATCTAGCAGCGATACCCAACTTTTTTACTTCCATGGGCCACATTGGAAGAAGAAGAATTGTTTGGGGCCACACATAAAACACATTCATGCCAATGATCGCTGATGAGCTAAAAAACAAAAACAGAAACAAAAAAAAAGGTCGCAAAAAATTCTCATAATGTTTTAGGAAAGTTTACGAATTTGTGTTGGGCCACGTTCAAAGCCATCCCAGGCCGCGGGCCGGACAAGCTTGATAATGTCTTTAGGTGATTACATGGATAGTTATCAACTGCTCCAACTTTTTGAGAAATTTCTCTTCCCTGTTAAATAACAGCTAACACTTACGGTTTGTCAGGTGCTGTTTTAAATTGTATTTTATCTCACGTAATTGCCACGATGACCTTCTATATTGCTCTATATTACAGGTGAGGGAGCTGAGGCACAGGGTGGCTTGCCTGAGGTCACACAGAGGAAAAGGTGGACTTGGACTCAAAGTCGGGCCATTCAGTATCTAAATTCCATGATCTTGGCCACTGTACCCACCATGCTAAGTGAATGTTTGTAGTTAACGCTTCGGTTCAAAGGACAGTTGTTTATTGTCTGAAAAGATAAGTTGTTTTGAAGCTATTATCACAGAGATGAATCAGGTACCAAATCAGAAGACGTCTATATTGGCTTTTAGAATGTGCATAGATTTTGCCAGTATCAAAGGCCTTCCATTACTTAACTTAGGCTAGCCCTGCCCATGATCATGTAGGTTAGATTGATTCCAAAGAGATTACTGATTTTATAGCCATCTTCCAAATTTAAATTGATACTCACGTTGCATTTGAAAATTTTGCTTCTAGTTAAGGTTGTGACTTATTTTTAAGTCTTGCCCAAATATCACCTCCTCAGTGATGCTACCAGCACCATGGCAACCCACAGTCCCCGTCACTTATTACATTGTTTCTAAAGATGTCCCTAACAAACTATCACAAACTAGGTGGCCTAAACACAGTGGAAATTTAAATTCTCACAAAGGTGCAGGCTAGAAGTCTGGACAAAGTGCAGTTGGGGGATGCTGGCTCCCTTTGCCTCACATTTAATGGGAACACTGGGAAATCACTGGTCTGGGGCAGCATCGTACAGATGTCTGCCTTCACCTTCAGAGTGGTCTTCTGTTCTGTGTGTCTCTGTGTCTCAAATCTTCCGCCTTTCTCATATAACAGCTGTTTTGTATTTAGGGCCCAACCTAAGTGCAGGATGGTTTTATCATGAGATCCTTAACTTCTTTACATCTAAAAAGATCCTTTTTCCAAAGGTCACATTTACAGGTTCCTGGATTAGTTACTGAGACATAACTTTTGGGGGCTACTATTCAACCCACTGCATTTATCTTGCCTTTCCTTCTCATCAAATGACTTATGATTTTTTATTATAATTTATAATGTAATTAAATTATTTACTAATTTGTTGATTCTTTCTTTCTCCTTGACGGAAGGTAAACTACACAAGAATCTATATTTTGTATACTGAAGGAAGCATCAAAGTTCCTACAATGAAATGCACAACAAACTATACAGAAGATGTATTATAGAAGTGTACACTTGAAACTCATGCAATTTTATTAACCAATGTCACCTCAACAAATTTAATAAAAAGAGGTTTAAAATATACTAATACCTATTTAGAAAATACATTTTAGAGATAGAATCAAAACATAGGCATACAGAATCTCAATGAAAATCCATTCTTGGAGTCTGATTCATTTTCCCCACATTTCCATCGAATTTATATTGTAGAATTACAACATCTGTACTATGCTTTGTGTATTCCTCCAAAACCTTGATTTTAGTGGACACTGAGTCATAGAACATGAGTTGTTCTTTGGTTACACAGAATATTCAGAGATTTTCTAAGACAGAGATGCCACATTTACTGATTCTAGAAATATTATGGAGCACCTGTTAGAAATGAAATCTGTGCTTGGCTCTAGAACTAGCCAGAATATAGATGTGGGCCTGTCTGTCATCAAAACTTCATATTCCTTTAAAGGCACAGCGATTACTAGTACGTGGACAATTTCAAAACAGTGAAAATGTGTTTTGACTAGTGATCAACCAAAGTTATAGTTCTTAAGTTCTTACCCATGCTCTCTGGGAGACATTAGCAAAAACTATAGTTTTCTGACAGCTCAGGTAACTTCTGAGAGTTCGACCTCCTCTAATGTTTAACCTGAATTTATTAAAGTGTACGGAGTGCATGCATGCATTCAATAATATTTGATGAGCACCTAGTATACATCATGCATTAATTCAAATGCCAGGTACAGAGCAGAGAAAAAAATATATTACAATTGTTGCCTTAAATGATCTTATATTATAATAGAGAAGATGAAGAAATTAAATGAAATGTAATGAACTACAAGTTGTGATAAATGTAAGGAGAAATAAAGTCGGGAAAGAACAAAAGTATGAAATGAGGGGAAAATGTTGCAAATTTAGGATTAAGAGGGAAGCCGATTTTTTTTCTTTACAATCCTTTTAAGACATAAAATATAAAGATTTTTCTATTTACTTTACTTAATAATAATGAGAGCTCAAAAGGTTACCTAAAGGCTATGGAAATAAAATCATCTGAGCATTGATCCGATCCAAAGGCCTAAATTTGGGAATGCTGAAGAGGTATATTCACATGATTCTGCAACATTTCCCATGACAAAACAAATATTTTCAACATGTTGTTGCAGTGCATTCCTCAGTAAATCACTGGAATCGAGATAGTTCATGCCAAGTCCTTAACATGATGATAAATGGCCCATTTCATTGGTATTAATTCACAGATGAGAAGAGATTTTAGAGGGAGATAAACTTATTTCAAGGTGATTTAATGTTACCTCCTCTTCTGACAAGAATAGAACCTCTCCTAAAATAAGAAAAATTAGATGCATGTACTAACAAGAATTTCTAGTCCCTAATTTCATCCATTTGCAATGCCTTGGCATTCGGTGACAATCTAAATCAAAAGAGTGACCAAAAGAGATGATGGATAGTGTTTCTTCAAGTAGAAAATGGCAGTTACATTAGGAGTATTTATCCTCTAAGTTTGTCACAGTAATTTACAATATTTTGTTCAAAAAGCAACAAACAGATCTATTATTTTCAAAAGAATTCACTCACATGCAGTTGTATAATGTGCTCAATAAGCATTCATTAGGAGCTGAGTGTAATGGTTCTGCTGACAGTTTGGAGATAAACATGAAATAGAAAATGATGTGTGTATGTTTCAATAAACATCCAATCTAGCAGAAGTGAAAAAAATATGCTTATGCATAATTTATTTTAGTTTTTAAAACTTTTTATTGCTATAAAATGTTTACACAGTGTATACTTAGATTAATTTCCACAAACAGAAAGAATCCATGTCACAGCATGCATATGAAAAGAAAAAGTCACCAGTGTCTCATGGGACATCCACATGACCCTTACCAGTCAGTAATCGATTCAGGTCACATGTCACTTCTGGTACGGCAATTCCTGTCAAATAAAAACATGACGGTGTGTCCTCATCCACCTTATTCAGTGGATCTGGCACTGTATGACTTCTGGCTCTTCCCCAAAGTCAAAATGACCATGAGAGGTAAACGTTTTGAATCAATTAAAGACATCAAAGCAGCCACGACAGTGCAGCTAACGACACTCAGGAAAGAGGACTTCCAGGACTGCTTCAGAAAGTGGCCAGAACGATGGGATGAGTGTGTTGGAAGCCAGGGGGAGTATTTTGAGGGCAATTCATGGCAATGTGTCTTGTACTGTAATAACGTTTTTTATTTAAGCATTCACCATATTTTTTATCACATCTCATATTCCTGAGCTTCAGTGTTAGATGGATGACCCTCACTTCAGTGAAAAATTAATATTGTGTGTTTTTTCTCTTAGATTTGGGGGAACTAACAATACAATATAGGAAGAATATATTTGTCACAGATGTAATAGCTTTATTACAGACATGATAATTTTTAAATAACCCTTGAAGAAAGTGGGTGAAATATCTGAGGATCTATAGATGACACAAACAACTCTAATACTGAGAGAACGAACAATGGCTTTCTTATAACCTTCAAAAATTGCTGGGGAGTAATTTTTTATTATATCAAAACATCTCATTCCAGACTTTTATAACTAAATTGTATCACTGAATTTATAATGTGACCAATTTGCAACTTTCAAATAATACGAAAGTTTTCTAAAGGGTATATGCCAACGGGAAAGAATTACTTAAACAAGCACTATCTTCTCAGTTTAATTAATCAAGTCTTTCACTTAGTCTTTAGAGTATAATTAGATCACACAGTCTCAGAACGGACTGCTTGCTGGAGCTGCCTGGAAAATGCTTAAGCTCAACAATTTTCCTCAACAGTCTTTCAGCTAAACAGTTTTGATGAGCAGCCCAAGTAATTCTAGGTTTTAGTAAAAATCTTATCCATGAAACCTTGGGTAGGGAACAGCCTGAACAATCTTCCCAGATCAATTTTCATCTATCATTAATGACTTTGGACCCATTATTCAAAATTATCCAGATTTGTAGAATAAAATAATCATTTCAAAGAATTTTAAAATATTCAATAATCTGTAACAGTGTGTATTTGGGCAGCAAGCTAGTTACTAGGAAGTAAGAAAATCAATATTCCCAGAAGAAAACTCACCATACAAACACTCAGAAATACATACCACATCCCTACACCAAGTATTTCATTTTTAAACATACCTACACACAGAATCTCATTTTTTTCTAAACTGGATTAGGTTTTTATGTGTTTGTTGCCACTTAATACAATTTTCTTATAAATTGATGGTTATACTCTATGCTATAAAAGCTTCCTTAGGTTTATTCCAGAATTTTAGTTTAGATAACTTTGGTTGTTCTTTCATTCTTTTTCTAATAATTGATGGCAAAAATAATTTTTTCTTACTTTAATGTACTTAATGCATCATAATGACCTGAAGACATTCTCCGAGTTTGGCATTTTCTTACTTATCAAATGGCATTGTTATTTTTCCCAAATTACATGAATGTACAGTAACTTGTATAAAAGTCATTATTTCTGGAATTAGATCACTTATTTCTTTACATAAGGAAAAAATAATCAACAGCAAATTATTGTCTTATTAATGTACTATTCAAAATCAATGAGATACTCTATTAATGTAATTTGTCTTGTGAAAATTCATGGCTTTTTTGTTTATAGGCACCTAAACTGAATATTAGTTTTACTTTGAGAAACTACAGTGTATGTGAGACTCCCTGTAGTAACTAAAAACATGTTAAGATTCAGTTGCTTTCAGGAGAAATAAGCTTTTTTTTGGGGGGGGAGTATTATTTTTTAAAATAAACTTGATTGTGGTGACATTGGTTAATAACGTGTAAATTTCAAGTGTAAAATTTTATAAATACATCGTGCTTAGTATAAATTTTGCAGAACGTAGATGTTCAAAAACATTTGCTATTACTACAATCTCCTTTTTGCAAATTCTGCCAAATTGCTTTCTTCCTACTTACGTTTTTGCCCCCACGTGGTTCATTAGCTCTCAGCTGAACTAGTTATTCTCACAGGTTTACATCTTTCTTATTAGTCTCTCCCTCACAGGTTTACATCTTTCTTATCAGTCTCTCCCAACTAAAATTTTACATTTCAGCAGCTATTTTAATCTTCTGAAGATGTATACTTAATGACACTCTTCTGATACAGCTATTTCACTTTGTTCTACCGATTAAAGAATATCCAAATTCCTTAGCTTAAATGCTGTGAGATTCGTGTGATTGGTGTCGTGAGGCACTTACAAGGTAAATCTGGTCTACAAAAGTGTCTCAATTAATTTGGAAGTTGCTTTATCTGTCCTCATGTATATTTTTAAAGGTTAGTAAACACACTTAACGTGCAATCAACCCTATTTAACATCTTCTGAGTGTAGGATACAGTATTGTTAGCTGTAGCCACGATGTTTTAAAACAGATCTTCACAATTTATTCATCTTATTTAAATGAAATTTTACACCTGTTAATAGCAACTTCTCATTCCACCTCTCTGGCCAGTAACCACTATCCTGACCTCTGCTTCTGAGTTGGGCAGTTTGGGAAAGCTCATGTAAGTGGAATCGGACAGTGTTTGTCCTTCGGTGACAGTCTCACTTCACTTGGCACACTCTCGTCCTGCCTCATTCATGTGTATATTGCCGAATTTCTTTTCTTTTTAAGACTAATATTCCATTGTAGGTGCATACCACATCTGCTGTATCAGAGATCTCATGGATGGGCATTTAGGTTGTTTCATATCTTGGTTTATGAATAAGCTGCAATCAACATGAAAGGGCAGGTATCTCTTTGAGACTCTGATTTTAATTCTTTTGAATAAATACCAGAAATGGGATTTCTAGATTCTATGGTAATTCTCTTTTTAATTTGGGGGGCATGTCCATACTGTTTTCCATACTGGCTGTACCATTTTACATTCTAACCAAGAGTTGCAATATCTCCACATTCTGGTCAACACTTGTTATCTTTCATTTTTTTAAATAATAGCAATTCTAACAAGTGTGTTGTAATATCTTATTGTGGTTTAGATATGCATGTCTCTGATAATTAGTGATGTTGAGCACCTTTTCATATACCAATTGGCCATATGAATGTCTTCTTTTGACAAATATCTACTCAATTCCTTTGCCTATTTTTAGTTGGGTTATTTGTTTGTTTGTTTTTTGTTAAGTTGAAAGAATTCCTTATATATTTTGAATTTTTAGTTATCAGATACAATATTTGGAAATAGTTTCTTGCATTCTGTAGGTTGCCTTTCCACTGTCATATCCTTTGCTGTAAAAAAGCTTTTTAGCTTGATGTAGTTTTATTTATTTAGTTTTGCTATTGTTGGCTGTACTACTGCTGTGATAACCAAGAATTCATTGCCAAGCCCAATGCCATGAAGCTTTACTCTGAGGTGTTCATCCAGGCATTTCATAGTTTTAAGTCTTTCTTATGTTTAAGACTTCTATCCACCAACAGCTCTGTGTGTGTGTGTGTGTGTGTGTGTGTGTGTGTGTGTGTGTGGTATAAAATAAAAGGTCTAATTTCATTCTCTAGCATGTGTCCTCCAGTTTTCCCAATACCATTTGTTAAAGAGACTGTTCTTTCCCCATTATGTATCCTTAGCAACCTCGTCAAAGTCAGTTGACCATACAGGCGCGAATTTATTTCTGGGCTCTCTAATCTGTTCTGTTGGTCCGTATGTGTCTCTGTGCCAGTACCGTAGTTGTTGAAGCACGGTAGCTTTGTAAAATTTTGAAATCAGAGTGTAATACTACAAGCTTTGTTTATCTTTCTCAAAATTACTTTGTTTATTTGGGGTCTTAAGTGGTTCCGTATGAATTTTAGGGATTTCTTAATTTGTAAAAAATTCTGTTGAAACTTTGATAGAGATTTTATTAAGTCATAGGTTGCTTTAGGTAGTGTGGACATTTCAATAACACTAAATCTTCCAACCCATGAATGTGAAATATTTTTTTCATTTATTTGTGTCTTTTTAAATTTCTTTTATTAGTGTTTCATGATTTTCAGTGTATGTCTTTCACTTTTAGTTAAGTACATTTCTAAGTATATTATTACTTTTGATGCTATTATTAATAAGATTGTTTTCTAAGTTTCTTGGAGAGTACATTTTTAGTGTTTAACAAGAGTTGGTTTGTGTATATTGACTTTTTTAATATTGCAACATTACAGAATTTGTTTCTTCTAATTTTTTTGAGGCATCTTTAAGCGTCTTTTATAAGCAAGATCTTGTCACTACAAACAAAAATAAATTCACTTTTTCCTTTCTGACTTGGATGCCTTTTCTTTTCTTTTCTTGTCTATTTACTCTAGGTAGGACTTCTAATGCTATGTTGAATACAAGTGGCAAGAGTGGGCATCCTTGCTTTTTCCTTGATCTCGAGAAAAAGCTTTCATTTGCTCACTGATGGGAATTATTTTTAGCTATAGGCTTTCATTCATGGCCTTTATAATGTTTAGGTAATTTTCTTCTATTACTAGTGTTTGAGAGTTTTACCATTAAAGGGTGTTGAATTTTGTTAATTACTCTGTGTATCTATTGAGATGATCATATAATTTTTATTTTTCATTTTGTTAATGTGGTGCATGACATCAATTTACTTTAACATGCAGAACCATCCTTGTATTGCAAGGACAAATGCCACTGGTAACGACTACCATGTTTTTATTGTGCTATTTGATGTGGTTTTTAGTATTTTGTTGAGAATTTTTGCCTGTATGTTAATCTGGGATATTGTTCTGGAGTTTTCTTCCTTTCTCCCTCCCTCCCTCCCTTCTTCCCTCCCTGCCTGCTTGCCTTCCCTCCTTCCTTCCTTCCTTCCTTCCTTCCTTATTTCTCTCATTTCTTTATTTCTTGTGTCTTTGCCTGGCTTTTTAATCAGGGTAATGCTGATCAAAAAATGAGCTTGAGCATATTTTCTTTTCTTAAATTTTTAAAATACTTCAAGAAGAATTGGTGTTCTTTTCATCATGGTAGAGTGCTCCAATGAACCCATTGGTTTGGGGATTGTCTTTGTGGAAAGTTTGGGATTATTGATTTAATCACCTTACTAGTTATATGATCTGTTCAGATTTTTCTATTAATTTAGTCTTGATAGGTTGTATGTTTCTAATATTGATTCGTATCTTCTAGGTGATCTTGTTTGTTTGAATATAAGTGTTCACAGCAGACTCTCATGAACATACTTATCTTTGTGGCATCGGTTGTAATGTTACTTCATATTTCATTTTGTTTATTAAGTCTTCTCTCCTTTCTTTGCAGCTAGCAAAAGCTTTGCCAATTTTGTTAATATTAAGAAATAATTCTTGATTTCATTGTTTGTTTTTTATTTTGTTTAAATTTCTTTATTTTTGCTTTAACTTTTATTATTTGTATCCTTCTGCTAATGTTGAGGTTAGTCATTTTCTTATTTCTTTAGGTAAATTTATGTTGTTTATTCTAGACCTTTTTTCTTTTTTTATAATGTATGCACTTCTCACTATCAACTTGCCTCCTTTTACTGCTTTTGTCACATCTCCTAGCTTTTTTTTTTTTTTTTTTTTTTTTTTTTTTTTTTTTTTTTTTTTTTTTTTTTTTTTTTTTTTTTTTTTTTTTTTTTTTTTTTTTTTTTTTTTTTTTTTTTTTTTTTTTTTTTTTTTTTTTTTTTTTTTTTTTTTTTTTTTTTTTTTTTTTTT